>LBNU01016205.1:56550-79205 GCA_014162995.1 Artemisia annua
AAAGTATATTAGTTGTATTTTACTTTCAATTTCATGTAATCGTTGCTTGGTGGCAAAAGGCGAAAGAGTTAAAGACATTTTTGCTGAAAATAGCTACTGGAACAAGCTGCAGTATTTTTGCTTTTCCCGGTGATTGGTAAGGAGTTAGAGGCTCAATTTTTTTGTGCAGGTACACAAGACATGGGCCTACAACTTTGTAGTTTGGTGCTAAGCCCGTAGAGGAATCCTTCTATGCCGAATGGGCCTCACAACACAGAAATTCTGGGCTGGCAGATTCATGATTTCATGTGCATCATAGGGTTTTCACTTGCTCTTGATTGTCTTGGAGCAAGTGGGAGCCCTCCGTGTGGTTGTGTGGTTTGTCCCTAGTTGACTCTTGGTTCTCGTGATGGCTCACGAGACACAGCATAGGTTTTTTCATCGGTTGAGGCTTTGCATATTGTGGTTGTGTGGTTGTGAATTTTATATATCTTGTGATCATATGTAAAATTGAAAATTGTTTTTCCTAAAAACATTAAAATCAAACACAAACCATTTCAAAACTAAGTCTTATGATTTAGTTTTACTAAGTTTTTGAAACTTAAAATCATTGTTTTAAATAACACTTAAATTTGTTATGGATGTTATTCTATTTATGTATTGTCCAAACTTAATATCAACTTAGGATGTATATTAGTCATGAAAATGGACAACTCGACACACATAAATTAAAACAATGATTAGACTTAAGTTAAGAAAAGTTTTTAACTTGTGCTACGAAGAATGAATGCATGCTTCTTTCGTACACCTTTTTGATCCACATCAAATACTTTTACCCGTCAAAATTTAAGTCATGCCGTCCAATTATGAGAACACTTGCACTTACCTTTTGCCTATGCGTGGGACCTAGGTTTAATTGTAACCCGAGGTGACTATTCTCTATGCGTGGGACCTAGATATATTCTCACACGTTCTCAAATTGGATGACTTAATCGAGTTAAGCGGTGAGACCTTGACCCGAGGCAAAGATGGGACTAAACATGCCTACATGACACTAGTTGTTTGACACTAGATGCCATGAGTCCCATAAGGATCTAAGAGTTGTACATGTAATACAATTGGTGATCGTCGCCTACCAATTGAATCTACTATTGCTAGCAGATCAACTGATGTGATAGTAGAAGCACAATGTGGATCTTAGCCTTTTCGTAAATTAATTGTTTTAAATTGTAAACATGGGGTAATTAATTTATAAAAGGATAATTATCGAAAATACTAAATAATGAACTTTGTAAATTCAATTAATGAATTAATGCAACTCAAACCGTAAACAAGAGTTTGTTCTTTTCTTGTTAAAAGGATCAAACTAAGTCTTCCTTCCCTTGTAAGAAAGAGACTTGTTCCTATCCTTTTTCTTTATGAGGAAAAGCTATAATAGGAATATTTGAATTGTCCTAATTCTAATCAAACTCAAAGCATACATACTCTAGAAATCATGATGTCTTGTAAAAGACAAAACGGTTAAGTATGTTAGCACATCTTATTCTTTCAAGTTAGTTTTATAACCCTAGTTCCGGTTTTGAAACCTTGAAGATATTTGGATAACTAGAGAACACGTTTTCTATAGCTACCAAACTAAAATGAGTTTAAATAATTAGAAAATGGAAATATCAATACACCGCAAAGTGGCAAAGGCAATTACTAGCATGATTACCTAGCATTGTGTCTTAACCCAATAAACATGAAGGAAATGCATGCCTATTTTTCAAGTTAAAAATGATGGCTAGCCCATCATCTATATGTTAGAACTTGATGCACTTCCTTGAATACCTAAGTACATGTTTACTAGTCAAAGTGACCCCCATTAGTAATAATGTGTAGATATTCAAAGAAAGAAGGAAAGTATCCAATCGTCACTCACTCTCCACTGGTGATGTAACACTTATAATGTTGTCTAAATCCAGTGGGAGCTACGTGATCGTATTACTGGTGATAAACACATGTAATGTTCTCTAATCCAGTGGGAGCTGTAAGCTCTATTAACTTACAAGTTGACCATCTTATTTCTAGATTGTCTTGAAATAATACATTACTTTCCGCATGTTAAGCATCATAGTTTTTATGAGAACCATTGCATAAATTTTATAAGATAACTTGTCTCGTTCCTGATGTTGCTTCCTGAAATGTTATCAATAAAATTGTTATGCATGATTCATTATAAAAGCAATATAGGTTCTACACATCTATACTTTGATTTTGACTAAAATCATATGTTATCTATGACACTGTCATATTTACTTGCATAATGTTGTGTCATGCACAAGTGGGAGAAATCTTAATTGTGTGCAAGGTACAACATATAACAATATGACTAATGGTTTTTCTTAACTGCAAGGTAAGAAAACTAAGTTCTACTAGGACTTATACACATAAAATGTATGTTGCCTAATTAGAACAAATGTCAAGATAACATGAAAAGCTACTTCAACATATTCGCTGAATTGTTTAGTAAATATGATTATGTCTTCTTGTAAATTCATAATCATGAAGTATGAAATTAGCTTGAAATTACTATTGAGGCCATTTAGACGGTACTCATAATTACTTTAGTTGAATATGTTTAGGTCACTTGTAAAGATACAAACATCAATTCCGTTAATTTTTGAAAGACTTATAACGTAAAGTAAAGACGTTAACTTGTTATGTCTTCTTGTTAAGACATGTACACTTACGACGTATAATAAAATATTTAATTGAGTTCGGAAACGGTCACTGGAATACTTGGTTTGGCCACGTTCATCCGTGTTAAAAGACTCGCCCTCACGATTAACCTAAACAGAGAGAAAACCTCATTCGTTTACCTGTTTACCCATAATTGGATTACTTTCAATTACATGCAAGTCAGCCCATCCTAATCTATTGAGCCAATATGGGACCTAACTATTTTCTCATTTCAGATTGATATTTATCAGCATATATACGAGTAAGATGTTTATAATTTAACAATAGATATATGTAAAAACGTTTCATCCTAAGTTATGTTTTATCTTTAACAGATGTAAGTAATAAGAAACGTGTCAGACACTTTAATAATTACCCAAAGAATACAACAATAAGATCCAACCTGATATCCATGAGGTCGTAGATTGACCATGGCTACTCCTGTTATCCGCAAACCTTCACGCAAAGCTAGAAGAGAAAGTTTAGAATCGATCATTTATAAATCGTTTGCCTGTTACGTATTCTCCCAAGCATTGTAGGGATAGTATAGTTAAAGATATATACTTACGTTTTGATGATCGAGTTTCCATATACTTTGATAGTCCAAATGAAATCACGCCGAAGAGAACGTCATTTATCGTCTGCATGATTGATTTACTATGAGTACAGGAAATAATACAACCTAATCTAACATTGTTTTACAAGAAAGACAATTTATTTTCTTACAAGATCACATTGTAAGCTACGATAATGTGCAAAGTTTGATTCACACAATCACAATTCACACGTATATTTATCAAATTGTGTATCCTTCAGACACAACAACACACATTCAATCAATATTGGAAAGGGGTGCTAATTGATACTATATATACTTCTTTTACAGTTTACTTGTTACTTCTTGATGTAAAATAATGTCCCTTTCAATAGAAAATTATCTCATCTAAAATAATTATGGTTTCGTCAAGCGTGTAACATTTAAAAGAAATGCAGAAAACTTTCAGATAATATAACGAAAATTGTAGTCAAGTATGGTTTTATGGTAGTAATATAATAGCTCATTTTCCTATATTAATATTCCATTTTTTTATGCCTCATTTTAATCGACTACTATTAAGTATAATTAAGTATAGATAGAGAAGCTTGATCGAGTTTTCGAGTTTATCATACTATTACCCTTACTTAAAAGTATTATTATTAAAAAAAATAAAAAAATTATTAATGTAAAACTATCATTCTACAAAAAGAGATATAAAACAATAATAATTATGTTTTTTAAAACTGTATTTTTCTTGTCGAAAAACTGTTATTTTGAGACGGATGAAGCATGTCTTCTAGATAATTTTACTATCGTTCGACGAATTTTTGTATAATAAATTAAAAAAGAATTCAAGGGCATTCTTGAAAAATAAGATTTTGCCACAATAAAATTAGACCAATTAAGAAACCTCTATTTTCTTTTTAAAAAATAAAGCATTCTTATGTTTCAATAAAAGTAAAAAACTAAAGATCAACTTGATTAATACCGACTCAAGTGATTTGATTAAAGAAGCAAAAATACGTAATTATCTTTGATAGCTTCTTGTTGGATCTAAGTGCATCTATCTATTATACTATAAGATTAATCCCACTAATTTATTGTGGAGGCGTCAAGATTGCATAGAGTACAACAATCTAATGCTCTTCATGATATAATTTCGAGTGTTTTTTGGCTTTATTTTTTCTAATAATTAGTAGCAGCATATGAAGAGACCCATGGGTTACAAAACAAGCTAATGCTCAGAATTAAATGCAGAAAATAGAGTTTCATGTGTAATTGGAGCCTTAATTGTTCGACTTGAGTAATTGCAAGCATGCAAAGAGTCATGTCATTACATTCATGTTTGCTTAATGGAGGAGATGAAAGTGCAAGGGTTGCCGGAATTGATCACATGATATTTAGTATAGAATTAAAATTCGGTTATGGATTGAGAAGAAGTTGAAAAGGTTGCAAGAATAATTAATGATTTATCCTAATCCATGCCTATAAAAACCGGCCAAAATCACATGCACAAACACAAAAGTTCGAATCTTCATTCCTCCTACTTTATTTTGTAATTTATTGTTAGAATTGTTTTTAGATTTTCTTTTTTTTTCCGTATGCAGGTAATGCATACAACATGATTCTCTTACTAATGTTACAAGAGAAGAGAAGATGTGATGTATCTATACTCTTTCTTTTCTCAGTATCATCTGCAAATTATATATATATTTTATATAAGAATAATACAAAGAATCTTGAAATCCCAAAGTTCAAAACAACTGCAATGTAAATATAATCAATCTCATACACAAAACAAAAGCAGGTTCAGTTTTTAGCATGTATTCTCACCTTGCTCATGCTTTGGTATGCACCTTCCTATACGTTCGTATATTCTATTGGATTTTAAAAATGTTTCCACGGGTTGATGAGCCAAAATTTGAGATATACATAAATGCATGTATATTTGCTATAATTTTTCTCAAGTAATCTCTTATTTTTTCCCCTATTACAAGGAATAATACATTAAAGATGATAAAGATACGTAGGGCGCGACGACTTGGTCAAGAAGGTCGTTCAAAAAGGACTACAACGAATGGTCAAAAAGGTCGTTCAAGACGGGCTACAAAGAAGATCATAGAAAGAAAGATTCGAAAGTAGAAAAAACCGATCCCAAATGAGGACTCATCGGTTGGTTTGGATGGATTTTTTTAGAAATACTACTAAATATATATTGAGTTTACAAATGAGAATGATACTCATAAATTCTTTATGACTTTGAGTGTTCATTGTATTGATTTATAAAATCACAATGAAGATATGTTGCATAATAATATATGATGATCACATGATTTTTTGTAGTTAAACTAAAGAATCATTTTTTATATTGTGATATCAACTTTAGTGGTTTGATTTTATTCCAAGATTGCTTCATGCCTATAATATTGATGGTTTTTATTTTAGAATAATTAAAATTTCATTCTTTACTTCTCTTTTATTTGTTATCGACCATATTATTGGTTTAATTGCATTCTTTACTATTAAAGAAGTTTAAAACCCTTAAACAAAAATAAACACAACTAATTACCGCCTTATATAATGAATATAAAGGAAACAATAAATAATTACTGATCTAACCCATTTGTAAATTATAATAACAAATCGGTGCAACGCACGAGTCTAAAAATCTAAAAAAAAAAAATTAATAATAATAATAATAATAATAATAATAATAATAATAATAATAATAATAATAATAATAATAATAATAATAATAATAATAATAATAATAATAATAAATAAACTATAAACTCAACAAAATGATTACATTTACGTAAACCTAAATAAATTCATTTCAACAAATAACCAATATCTCCTGCGGGAGCCTTAGTTATAGATTGTTGTATATTCGGCAATTTACACAAACATTACGCGATGAACACTTAGATACAAACTTTGCATAGAGTACAAGATAATTAATGCTCGGAATTCAATGCAGCCTCATAATAACTATACAATCATGAAAGGAGATGAAGTGCAAGGGTTGCCCGATTGATCACATGGCATTTAGTATAGAATTAAAAGTCGGTTAGATGAAGTGCAAGGGTTGCGAAAGGTTGCAAGAATAATTATTGATTTAACCTAATTCATGCCTATATAAACTGGCCAAAATCACATTTAGTATGCACATTTGAAGATGATTCACACATCTTTTAATCTTTGATTGTTGGTAACGGTATGTAAATTCTCTTTTGCAACATTTTGGAGATGATTCACACATCTTTTAGATCTTTGTAATTAACTTGGTCTTCGTTTTTTTCTAAATTTAGTTATCATACGCAGGTACCATGAAAATCACACAAGATCATGCATCTCAGATAAATGGAACCAAAGATTGGGATACCAACTATTTTCTTTGTTTCTTACATATTTAGGTGATTGTTAAAGATAATCATATATATATATATTGATATATGTATTAGGTTAATGCATTTTCATATACAAGTAATTTATGTGCATTTTCTATTGATGTAGCTCATATGTGCGAGTTGATTCAAGAAAATGTGCACGAGCATGTATGTAAAGCAACATTTAAATGGTTAAATGATACCTTTTAGCGTGATTAGTTTATGTAAGTAGTTGCTTTCAAATGCTCTTTGAGAAATATTAGAATGAATTTATCGTGTGCAATTGAATTATTATTGAAAAGAAGAAAGTCCGCGCATCGCAAAGTTTTTTCTTTTTCCATATGTAGGATTATTAGTGAGAAACCAATATTTACGCCCATTAAATGAGTTTGCCATAATAGCAAAATACGACATATTAAAAATATTACATTGAGTAATGAATAGAAAGGAAAAAATACATAATTTGACTTAAAGCCGTTTGTAAATTATAATATCAAATAAAAAAGTTGAGTTTTTAAACATAAGCAAAAGTTCAAACTTTTATCGAAAAACAAAACTGGTGCATTTAACGTGAAGTATATACAACATCGAGATGGAAGTGCAAGGCTTGCCGGAATTGATCACACGATATTTAGTAATTAGTATAGAATTAAAAATCGGTTATGGATTGAGATGAAGTTGAAAAGGTTGCAAAAATAATTGATGATTTAACCTAATGCAATATATATAGATATATGTATTATGTTAATGCATTTTCATATACAAATAATTTATGTGTGTTTTCTATTGATGTAGCTCACATGTGCGAATAGATTCAAGAAAATGTGCATGAGCATGTATGTAAAGCAACATTTAAATGGTTAAATGATACTTTTTAGTATGATTAGTTTATGTAATCATGCAACTTGAATAATGAATATAAAAGAAAAAGTACATAATTTTTGCTCGAACCCATTTGTAAATTAAAAAAATTAAGTTTAAGACATAATAGTGGAGTCCAAAGGTTTTAGAAATTATTAATAGTGTGTTAATTAATATTCATTTGGTTAGCTATTTAGAATTGAGTTTATTGACAAAATTTATTAATATTAATTAGACTTCAATGTTAATTTTCAATGAAATTAGTTGTACAATAAAATGAGATGAAGTTAAAAAGGTTTGTAACGATTTTTATACAGTTTATGTGGCATTATTATATATACATTATTACACAAATTTTAACTTGCAAACTTAATAAAGAAAATATTTAATGCACATTAAACTATGACCAATTTGATAGACCCCGTGTGCTCATATTACCATGCAAAAACCATCTAATGGACAAGTATTATAGGGCTAAGTAATAGACCAAAAGAAACAAATCCATTTTTTTTTATCATGCAAAAGCCCATTAATAAAATACAACACCACAAAAACAAAACAACATCAAACATTTTAAAATTTTTATACAAGAAAGACAAAACGTTTCATACAACATACTAAACAATCTTCTCCCATGCAGAAATGGGGAAGGCAATATTTAGAAAGATGTCCAGCATTGCAACATAAACCCCTCATTTATACATTGGATATAAAACAACCCCTCTATGTACAATGCATTACCATTAACATCCTAAACTTCAAAAAAATGCTTAAAACTTGCAATATAAACCCCTCATTTATACAAAGCTATCACAACTTAATAACCAAAAGCCCATTTATAAAATACAACACCTTAAAATCAAAACAACATCAAACATTTTTTAATTTTTATACAAGAAAGTCAAAACGTTTCATACAACATACTAAACAATAATTAAGCATACACTCGACAATACATATAAAGAATACGCGATAGCCCGTGCGTAGCACGGGATCTGAATGCCTCGTTTTAATGTAATATTCTGATTAATTAGTATAATTTATAACTACGTTGAAAAGAGTTACTTCTAATTTTTATGAAATTAAGTATATAAAATTATCGGCCAGAAATTTTCTTATTCTTATAAGTTTTACATATTCTTCATGAACTTTAAATTTCTCATAAGAGAAACCTTTATCTTATTATAAATAAAATTGACCATAATACCAAAAATCTCGTAGTATACATACGAGGTTATAAAAAATCAAAACAAAAAACATATATAGATTTTAATTGAATCTGTTTAAATACCAAAAAGTTGTATATACACAGGGTCATACTTTAGAGTTTAGACTAGTATATATGAAAACTAATCTCATTAAGTTAAAGTAGTGAACTGAAAAATATTAATTCAAACAAAATAAACTTATGATTTTGTTATGGCTATGTTTACCATGTTACGACAATGTTTTAACTCGATGAAAGCTATTTAAAATGTTTAGGTGATATTTCAACCACCTTAATGTACCACGTTTTATGTGTAATTTTATTTATTAAACATACTAAATGCTATGCATGTTTAGCAAAATCCTTTTATTGTAACCATAAAATCTCAAACTACAATTGAATACATTATTGTAAAATGCAAAACTCGCTTCAGCTAATTAGCATTAGCATTTTTTTTCCTCCTTTCTTTCTTAAGAACGACAACTATTTATCTCACAATTTACACAATACAACAATCTTATATGTCCTAATTAGGACTTGACCCACAACTATTTGGGTGAAGAGCTTCTCACACAACAAAATGTACCATCACTTTCCTTTTTCAAATGTGTCAATTTTGTATTTATGAAATTTGCAAGTTTTGACTTGAGAACAATATTTCTGAAAATGGTAAAATTAATTTAAATTTTGTAGGTGAAAAATGTACCTCTTAGACCATGTCCAATTTATGTATGCATCATATAACACCAAATTTAGGGTAAAAATTTCTTCAATCAAGACACTAGAGGATTTTTATTATTTTTTATTTATTTATTTATTTATTTATTTTAGCTGTGGTACACTCCCACACATCAAATTTGATTTGTTATATGATGTTTACATTGAAGATGCACTTAGAGCTAGGATCAACACAACTATGATAGAACACAATCAGTGAACATGTTAGTACGTTACTTTGCATAAAAAAAGTTGAGTCTTTACTCAAATTCAACCGAGTTAAAATTTTAAGCTATTATTTTTTTATTATTATTATTTTATTTTACTACAGAACTCACTCAGTAAACATGGCAGAAACTTTATTTCGACACAAATATTCACTTTTGTATATCCATACTCAAATTACTCCAGCAAATTGCAAAAAAGACCATTCCGTTTCCTATATTCTTAAATAAATAAATAAATAAATAAATAAATAAGTCGATTTGTTTATTTATTTATTTTAATCTATTTCGTTTATAATTAAACATGATAATGCTAATAAAAGGAAATTTTGTCGCCCGCTGTTTCAGGAAATATAAAAACATAGTTAGGTTTTCTATGTATTTCATTGTTTGATAATTGTATATTTGTATCGTATCATAAATAGCCTCTAAATTAAACCTTTTGGAGTGCATGTTTCAACAAAAATAGATAAAAATTAGAGTAATACTATTTACATACACCGTATAAATACACTATATATAAATGGTAATAGGTTAAAATTACTTTACTGCTAATTGTTTTAATCTAGTAATACTTCTTACGTACAGTTAGACATAATTGTCAATTAATGATTGTTCATTGTAAGTTAAATCTATTCTCCTTTTTTAGAATTCACACTAAGTAAAATACAAAGATTAATAAACTTCATTGACAGAACGTAATTAACTGATAGAATGAAAAACTTAATAAATTATTCTCATATAGGCTCTAGATAACAAAAAGTTTCAAATGGTAAACTTACTGTATTAGGGATGGATTTCTTCACAATTTTCATGTCGTCGATCAAAAACCTTGCGGTGACTAATTTCCTAGGCCAGAGTTCGACCCCAGCTCCGCCACTCACGACCGTTCTCTCATCTCGAACCCACAAAGCTCTCCCTATAAAATGAATCATGAACACCATTGTGAACCATACCACCTTTAACAACTTCCACAACAACCTACCAATGGCATCCTTTCCGTAGTCGCTATTATAAGCCACCTGATTCACTGCTGGCATTTTCTTGGGATCGTCAGCTTTTCGACACATTGTCAAAAAGAACGACAAAAGTGAGATGCCATCACCAACTGCATGATGAACACGAATGACAGCACAGTTGTGGGAAGTAAGCAAATGGACTTCCCACAAAGGTTTGTCAGTCCCAAATGGGACTGACACAGCAAGATCCGCCATAAAAATATTGGCTGCATCTTCGTCGTCTTTGGCTTCCTCAATGGGGTCATGATGGATGAAGATGTGACGGTCTAAGTCAATATCGGTTTTTCTCCAATATTCTTGGCCGTTTTTATTAATGACCAAGATACTAGATAACCGAGGGTGCTTTGTTAGCATAGAACCAGCAACAACTGCTTTTATATCATCAATACGAAGTGGTTCATGACCGCCAAGACAGCAAATGACAGCAATGTTAGTATCCCGTTGGAGAAACAACCGGCCTGCCGGCGTTAATGGCTCGTCGAATAACTCACGACTCATTTGACTAGCTTAGGTTTTGTTTGGTTTCAATATGTTGTATGGTTTATTGGTGTTTTTGAAGATTGAAACACGTTAATAGCTACAACTACCAACCCTACTCTTGTTCAAATAAATAACAGCAAATCCTGCTACGTACTCTCATGATAAGATGTACTGGAAATTTATGTTTGGACATCATCTTTCAACGTATTTATTCCAAGAACCATTAAATAATTGGTGTGTCGAGAAAAAAGCATTTTCACGTAGTTAGAGGAGGGCCGGTTTATAATTAGGTTTGATCGTTCTTAAGTGCGAACATTAGCAAAAGGAGTTTTGCTTAGTGGCGGATCCATAAAATTTTAACTGGGTATAGCATTGACGCAGGACACTGTTGATACAAACGTTGGGCGTGGTTTGACTTGAGTACCAATTCGGGTAAAGTTGTTTGAGACCTGCGCACTAAGAAAACAACAAACACCGTTAGGCTTATCGAGGGATTGTTTCTCCCGATTATCCTCCGGCGTGAGAGTAAGTAATCGTGTTTTGGGTTAAGGCTCGTAGCTTAGGGTTTTTATCTCGTACCTTGAGAGGGCTGAGGAGACCTCTATTTATACACATGAAACCCTAGTCGGTTTCGTGTTCCTTAATTCTTGCTTATCCGATATCTTCTAAGAAAATAGAAGATATCGTATAGTTAGGCAAGTGCCCGCTATTCGTGCTTGGTGAAATTGGAAAATTAACGAACGAGGTGCAATGTGATATTTGTGAGACCGGGAAGTGATTTCCCGAGTCGTACCCCAACGAGGTGTGAATGGAAAGATTCGTGAAAGATCGAGATTAAAGACTTGTATGTTTGGTTGTGAAAGATTGTTTGGTTTTATAATACGTTAAATTAACGAAATTGGAAAATTAACGAACGAGGATGAAAATAAAATAACCTAAGGGGATCAAAAGGCAATTGGCAAACTAAGGAAATCCTAAAATACTACGGGAATCAAAATTAGGTATCGGGAATCCTAAAACACAAATTAAACAAGTAACATGACGTTTATTCTAAATAAACATCAACGTACAAATAAAAACGTGAAATTATTGCTACGCAAATCCTACGGGCCTAAAAATAATTTTCTAACGCACTAAAAGACAAAAGAAAATTTTGGAAAAAAGAAAATTAATTATTTAATAAAAATCCTAATTATTATGAATTAAAAACTAATTAACACAAATTAAATTCTAATAATTAATTTAGAAAACCTAAAAATCCCAAACTTTTTTAATAAATTCTACAAACTAAATCTAATTTAAGAAAAATATGAAAATTAGTGGTCAAGTATCAAAATAAGCAGAAATAAGCTTAAATAAGCTGTTAGGCTTATTTTAGGCTAAAAATAAAATGCAGGTTAAAGAATTAATTGTGCACAAAAGAGATGAGAAGACCCTAGGGCGCAGTTGGTATTGGAATGTTGTGTTATGTCTGTGTGGGAGGTGAGGTCCTGGGTTCGAATCCCAGGCCTTACTTTTTGAGCAAAATATTTTTTTTGTTACTTTTCTTTTTGCAAACAACTTAAACAACAACAGCAAACAATTTTTTGAGAAACAAATTCTGCTGAAAAACTCTAGATCAAGCTAATCTCAGATTATGATTACAACAGACATCATTTTCTTAGAAATCAAATTGGATTTTTGAGAATGTTTTTAACCAAAGCACACCAAAAACAAATAAGCCCAATAAGCTAAACAAGCTTAAACAAACTGATAAACAACTAATAACAACAACATCAACAATGAACAAGAAATCAACCAGATTAAACAATAGGAACAAGAACAAAAACAACAAACAGATACACAAAGAACAAACAGCAGCAGATATGTATCCAAAATAAGCTAAAAGATGCCCTTGGGATAAGCTCCTAATAAGCAATTTAGGGAAAACAAAAGGAAGACTTTTAAAGATTAGCTAAGAGGCTTCCTAAATCAACTAAAATTACACAAATCCACCCAGAATTCACCAACTTATCCTTAATTGAAATTCTTGCAAAACCTGGGGTGCAGGGGATTAAACTGGCCAACAGTCCACTTGGGACAAGCTTTTCACTAAGCAAATCAGTTCCAAATTTTGATTTTCTTTTTGATAATGAAAGATTAGCAGCCAATTAACACAAAACAATCAACTTTATCCATTCCCAAACATCAATGAATTCTACATTAGCCTTTGAAATCAGTCCCATATCACAGTCATGCAAATTTTGACTTTTAAACTTTTGACAAAAGTTTGACTTAAGTGAATTTCTCCTGAACCTAATGGATTATTGATGTTATACTAACCCTAAACTAAACTAATTTAAGCAACCTAAACTAGTTTTGAGCTAAATGAAGGCTTATGATCCCCTTAACTCTTAACAGTCAAGCTGTTAGGATAGTCAAAGTGGAATTTTGACTTTTATCTAATGAGTCACCAAAATAAGATTTGAATTGGACCAATTTACTACCAAGCATGAAATCAAAACTGTCTTAAACCAATAATGATGAAAATAACACAATAAAACTAGCAATCCCAAACACCCCTACATATGGCAGTTTTAAAGATTTTCAAAACAAACTGGACTCTTAAGCCCTGGTACAGGAAGATTAACTCACAATAACATGTAAATAGCATAAACTAACATAAATCAACAACATACATGAACTATAAATGAACTTGGCAAAGAGAGCAAAAAGTAATAAATGTGCTTACAACTTATTTCAAAGCAGAATAAGGGAGAACCAGGATCAAAACCACATTCCTATACTCCCCATGGAGTTCTAAACCAGATTCTATCCATGTAAGCCTTGCTCAGCTGCTTCTCCAGCTTGTTCTTCTTCTGATTTATTTTTTTTTATTATTGATTGAGAACAGGAAATGAAATCTTAGAAAAGGTTAACCAATAAACCTTAAATAAGCTATCAATTAGCTACTTAAGGTTTAGCATAAACAAGAATTCTTGATAAAACTTTAAAATTGAAATTTAGAAACAAGGCTTGAAATCAAAATTGACAACTTGTATTAAATTGGAAACAGATTACAAAGTTAAACTAAAGCTACTGAAATCAAGCATAAAAAAAATGAAAAGATGCCTTTGAAGGCTTACAAGTGAACCTATTTATACTAAAACTAGCATCTAGGTCTTCTCCCCTGTTTGTGCTTCTTCTGTGAGAGCAAATGGTACAAAATTGATCCTTGTGCTTCCCTGAACAAATCCCATCCCTTGGATTAAAGCAAACATAATCCTATCCTTTGAACAACTTTTGGCGCCAAAACAAAAGTGAGGATTGCCACCGTGGCAGTAGGTATAGATGGTATCATGTGAAGGCTTCTTGGAGGAGGTGATATGGTAGTGGGAGATACTTTTGAGGTATTGGGGAGAGGGTGGAGTGTAGCAGAGATGGTGTGGTGATGGTGGATTGTATGGCGGGTAAAGGGGGGTGAGGAAGAAAGGGTGAATTTTGACTGTGTTGACCCAGGGTTATAAAAACGTGGGTTTTATGAGTTTGGGTGTTGGGCTGGAAGTATGGTGATGGGCTGGTGGGTTTAGGATTAGTGTAGGGTAGTGGGTTTGTTAGGTTTGGATAGTATTAAGGTTTAATGGGTTGGGTATTTAGGATAATTAAATGGTCCGTTTGGTTGTAGTATGTATTTTGACACAAGGACCAAAAGTGTAAATTGCTGAAATCTTAGGGACTCAATCTGCCATTCTTCCAAAGTATCACCAAGGATCATTCTTGTCAATCTTTCATTCCCATGGTCCTTTTTATCATTATTCTTCAAATTAAAATTCCCGGGGACCATATTTGCCAAATACCAAACTGCAGGGACCAAACATGTACATTCTTCAAACCTTTCACCCCAGGATCAATTTTGGCAACTTGTGAGTTCCCAAGGACAAAAGTTGCATTTTCCCTCCACAATATTCCACCAGGGGCCATTTCTACCAATTCTGAAAGTTCAGGGACCAAACTTGCCAAATGTGAAACTTCAGGGACTAAACTTGTAACTTTTTGAAAGCTTTTCACCCAAAGATCATTTTTGATTTTAAAGGACTTGGTTTGACTTTTCTTTTCCAAAATAAATGCTCAGGGACTAATTTTGTCAAGTTTTGAAAGTTGGGGGACTGAAACTGCCAATTATGCAAACTTTGTACGATTTTCATTTGTTTTTAATCATTTTGCATCTAAAACATATAAAACACGATCTTTGGGATATTTTCAGTATTTTGATGTATTTCCGAGTGTTTTCACGTGTTTTGGCAGTTAAAATACGATAAAAATGATGAGTATTTACACACTCATCAATCACCGTATGTGTTTTGCTCGGGCTTGAAAGTGTACCACTTATCTCCCGCTCCGTCGGTACGCGAGGATCCACAACAACAATATCCACAATTCCTAGAACCAGAGTACACTGACAATGATGAATCTACTGCTAATTTGACACAAGCATTTGCTTTTCTGACAAAGGCATTCCAAGGACGCTATTCAACACCAACAAACAACAACCAAAGGATTTCATCGAACACTTACAACAGGCAGATAGCTCAGCCGAGTTTCAACATGGGTAACGGAGGCCAAATGGTTGGAGTTTTTGGGAATCAGCAAGGATATGCTACTGGATTCTTCTACTTTCATAGTGTGTTTATTTAAAATTATATATGCTTTACTATTTTGTGAATATCATAGAAAAACTCTTTCATATGACTTAGGGTCGAACTTAGTAAGGTAATCTTTTGTATTAAGGATGAAGTATTTACTTCCAAATACTCTAAAGTAGCCTATATTTGGTTTTCTACCTCTTAATAACTCATAAGGAGTTTTTCCTAATATTTTTCTAATAGAGACCCTATTAAGTATATAAGTTGATGTATCTACGGTGTGACACCAAAACTTTTGTGGGATAGATTGCTCATTTAGCATTGTTCTACTCATTTTTTGTAGAGACCTATTTTTCCTTTCTACTACTCCATTTGATTGAGGAGTGCGAGGAGCGGAAAAGTTGTGAGATATTCCATTTAAATCACAATATTTTCCGAATTGTACTTCGTTATCAAATTCCCTACCATGGTCCGTCCTAATTAATACTATAGAGCATCCTAACTTATTTTGTATCATTTTACTAAATGTCTCAAATTTCTCAAAGGCTTCGGTTTTATCACTTAAGAACCTAGTCCACGTGTATCGTGAATAATCGTCTACTATAACTAAGGTGTAACGGTTGCCACCGTAGCTCCGCACCGCGGATGGACCAAAAAGATCCATGTGAAGTAATTCTAAGCATCTAGTAGTGGATACCATATTCTTAGCTTTGTGACTAGCATGTGCTTGTTTTCCAATTTTACAAGCGTCACAAAAATGTTGATCATATCTTAAACTAGGCAAGTTTCTAACTAGTTCCTTAGAGACTAAAGATTGTATTTGTTGCATGTTCGCGTGACCTAATCGCCTATGCCACAAGGTGGAATTTTCATCTAGAGTTGCTAAGCATATCCTATCTTCCGGTTTGTCTCCTAGTTTCATAACGTATACACCTCCTTTCCTAATTCCTCTGCCTATGACTTTCTCCTCCTTAATTATTTCACTATCTTTATCGGTAAATGTAACCCTATACTTATTATCACATATTTGGCCTATACTAAGCAAGTTATATGTTAGATTATCTACATGTTCAACATTATCAATAGTTAGAGAGTCTTGAGAGATCGTACCTTTGCCTATGATTTTTCCGCGACGGTCGCTACCAAAAATAACATTACCTCCATTATATGCCTTGTATGTAGAAAATAGTTTGCGATTCCCCATCATGTGTCTTGAGCATCCACTATCCTTTATCCACTCATCGGGCTCCAAATCTATTCCTAGACATATCTCATTAGATGCTTGAGCAACGAAACATTTGTGCTTAGTCCTTTTGTCTTTGTCACTAAATCTTCTCCTTTGGGTTGTTTTTCTTTTATCTTGTGCTCTTTGTCGCTTTTTAAGAATACTCTTGAATTCTTTAACAACCTTTGCATATTCTTCGTCTTCACTTTCGGAACTAGAATCGTCATCGTCACTAAGTTCCTTCTCGATCGTTATCTCTTTACAACCTTCTTGTTGCTCTTGACGTGACTCATGAAATTTTTGGCATCATTACCTTCATACAAAAGATTTGAACTAGTAGCACTTGTACTCATTTCAACTAAATATTTATCTACTATACTTTCATTTGTTACTATTTTGTATGCAAGATTTTCTTTGACTTGACATTCCTCTTGATGAAAGTTTAAAAGGCTTTTCCACATATCATTTGCCGTTTTACAAAAAAATAATCTTTCGTATTCAATTCTTGGTAAAGCTTTGTATATAATTATTTTAGCCTTATTATTTTATCTAGCATTCTTTCGAAACAATTATCTTGTTCTTCAAAAATAGTTTTTATTGGTTGAAAATCACCAATTGAAATGACATGCCAAAGATCATAATCTATTGACTTCACATAACTTTCGAATCGATTTTTCCATTCAACAAAACCTATATTTTTAAAATATGGTGGTTTAAATATCGTGTTCCCTTATAAATATTTTTCCGATTTCATAGATCGATTTCAAGTTTTAAAATACAATATATTNGCTTTGTATATAATTATTTTAGCCTTATTATTTTATCTAGCATTCTTTCGAAACAATTATCTTGTTCTTCAAAAATAGTTTTTATTGGTTGAAAATCACCAATTGAAATGACATGCCAAAGATCATAATCTATTGACTTCACATAACTTTCGAATCGATTTTTCCATTCAACAAAACCTATATTTTTAAGATATGGTGGTTTAAATATCGTGTTCCCTTTTAAATATTTTTCCGATTTCATAGATCGATTTCAAGTTTTAAAATACAATATATTTTAAAAGTCTTGTTTGATGTGGCTCTTGATACCAATTGTGGAAAACTAGAAGGGGGGGGGGGGTTGAATAGTTTTACGTCTTTTAATTTTATAAAAACTTGGTTTTTAAAACTTCGATTATAGTTTTATGTGAGATCAATACTTGCACACTTATAAACACTTATATCTACGAAAGTAAATGATGGCAATATAAACAAGTAAGTAAAGAGATAGAGATGGAAAGATCGCACCACAAGACAAAGGATTTATAGTGGTTCGGCTAAGAAGCTCCTCTTCGCCTTACTCCACTCCCCGAGCACCTAACTCGAGAGTTTTCTTCACTATGTCAACAAGCTCCCTTATGGCGGAGAAACCTTACATACCTTTGCTTACACCATTTAACGACACTAAACAAAATGTCGAGTTCTAATTGTAGCTAGAACCAATCTCACAAGTCTTCACAACTTCTACACAACTAGTGCACAACACAACTACTACACTACTTCACACAACTTCACTACTTCTTCTTCACAACACTACTTCTTCTCAACACTATTTTTTCTTCACTACTTCACTTCACTACTACTACACCTAAATCTACTTATTATGAACACTCTACACCTTTACAAATAATATACACAACTACAAAACTATATTCACAAATCTACAATACTTCTTAACTAGATGTTGAGGGAGTATTCTTCTCTTGCACTTTGAATGGCGAGAAATTGAATCACTTGAAACAAAGACTTATAATCTTATGATCAAAGGATTTAGAAGGATGTTTGGAAAGGATTGGGATTGAAAAATTTCGTGCAAAAGGTGAGGAAAAATAGCAGAAATGAGCCAGTATTTATAGGCAAAAGAATCTGACAACAGGAGCGTGCCGGCCCCCTTAAATGGTGGCCGGCCCCCTAAAAATTAAGGGGCCACCCTTACAATTAAGGGGGTCGCCCTCCTATAACGGCCGGATTCTTTGTCCTTTTCTGGTGAAAGTTTATTTGGTGAAAAACTAACTGATTTTGGTTAAAATTTTGAATTCATATATTTGTTATGAATTAAACATTTTCCTTTAATTACCAAAATTGTTTTTCAAAAAAAATATATATATATATAAGATGTTTATAACATTTTATAAACTTTGTAGTGTTTAAATAAAATCTCTTTGATCATAAAATGTATTAGATATTTGTTTATTCATACCGTATGTCAGTGACGGAGCCAAGATTGTTCGACCGGGTAGGCCAAAACAAAAACTTGAAAAAAGTTACCGACAAAAAAAAACAATAAAAGTTAAAGAGTCGTACAATAAGAAGTTTTCATTGCATCTGCGCACGATACTTTTTAACATCATTAAAATCATTTAGAACACTATCTAAACTAAAGGTATATGCAATTCCCTTTTCTATCAACAGTACTAAACTATGTTTAAGTTGCTTCCTAAGGCCGTTATCTAGCCTTCAAAGATGACTTTTGAAGTTTGCCATCACCCATTTTATTACGCAATCTGGTCTTCATGATTTTCATAAAGTGATAACTGTTAAGTGTGGTGAATGGTTTTATGACTTTACCAAAAGTATCACTTATCAATATAGAATTTTACTTTGACGATATAACTTCTCGGTTTTCAATAATTCAATAGAAAAACACATATTTTTTAATCTTTTTGATTGTCCATGGGCTGAATATTTTATTTTGGGTGGGGCGATATATATTTTGTGTATAAAATACATTGCAACATATCTACACTACTACTATTTATAAAAAAATGAAGTTAGGGTTGGCCTTGGCCTACCCAAATGATAGTGTGGCTCCGTCACTGCCTTAAGTGATATTGTTGGATAGAATGATATTTGTAACTAAATACTTGTTTACGTAATAATTTTACGTTTAATGTTTTTACATTTTGTGATCATCAAAACGTAGGGATATCAAAAAATATTAATAACGTTTTTATGCATTATTTATATCAACAAGCTTTAAGAGAAGTTTTTCCAAATGCGGAGCACAGATATTGTCTTAAAAGCATACATGAGAAAATGAAAGTTCATTGGACCGGAAGGGCCTTCAAAGACCATCTGTGGAGATGTGCAACAGCTGCAACTGTTGTACATTTTGAGAAATCAGTGGATGCTTTAAAGATATTTAGTCAAGCTGCCCATGCTTGGTTAAGTAAGATACCACCAATCCATTGGTCAAGGTCACATTTCTCATGTAAGTCATCTGTTTGTGTCACTTAACTTGTATATGTTAAGGTACTATGAAATGTAGAAGTAAAATATCTTTATTTGTCTTGTTTTAGGGAGACCTCATTCTGATGTGTTACTTAATAACATGTGTCAAGTGTTTCATGAGAAGATAAGTGAGGGTATAAACAAACCAATAATTACAGCATTAGAATACATCAGGGAATACTGTATGAAGAGGATAATGCATGTTGTGACGGTCATTAATAAGAGTAATGGCCCACTAACACCCACTGCACAACACATGTTAGAAGGTATAAAAAAGAGGCTATTAGGTATAAAGTTTTATGGAATGTGGGAGATAAGTTTCAGGTAACTGGACCATGGGGTGACCAATGTGTAGTTAATGTTGTAGAGAAGTCCTGTATTTGCAATAGATGGGAGATTACAGGTTTATCATGTAAACATGCTGTTGCTACCAATTGGAATATGGCTTTGAATAGACAACAAGTAGGGGCAGTTGAAACATGGGCTCGTCCTTGTTACTATCGCAACACTTGGGAAGCAACCTACAGACACAATGTGTCCCCCATAACTAGCAATGAGAATTGGGAAAAATCGTCTGTGCCAACAACTATTGTTCCACCAAAGACTCAAGCAAATGCAGCTAAATCAACTAGTAAAAAAAGAGTAAGGTTAGCTCCTGAAACTGAAGAGATTGTCAAGAATGGTAAACTGTCTAAGGCTTGGAAGAGTGTAAGGTGTGGTGTTTGTGGCATTGCTGGACACAACCGAAAAACATGTCTTGGCTATGGTGGAACCCAAGCTAGTCAAAATGGCCCTAAAAGACAAAAATGTTCAAGTGGTAAGGGAAAAGGCAAACAAGTGCCTCAAAAGGTTACATCAAAGAAGACACCTCCTACAGGTAACAAAGTTGCAGCAAATAAACAATCTGAAGGTACAGGTGTTGTTGAAAGTCAAGATGTTGCAGCTGAAGGTACTTGTGTGCAATCTGGAAGTCAAGAGCAAGCTACTCAGGATGTTGCAACAGACAAAGAAGGTCAAGTAGCAGGTGTTGGATCTGTGAGTCAAGATCAAGAAATTGAGAATCCCAACAAAGTTAGTGAATCCCAGTGTCAACCCAAGCAAGATGATCATTCATAGTCTCAATCTCAGGTTTATTCAGCTAGTGTGCAAGCAGTTTCAGTTTCATCCCGGCCTACTACACGAAGATTGACTAGGCAGCAGGCTGCAATGGACAGAATGATGCCCTTACCATAAATCAATTCTGTTATGCTATTGAACTAGACAATATTTCTTTATGTTTGCTATGGACAAGTTATGTACTCTAATTATCGTGATTTGGAAACTATGCAATTTTATGCAGTTGGAATTATATCTATTTGAATTATCTATGGAACCATGTTATGTTTCTGTATTTTAAATGTGTATAATTTGCATCTTGTGTGGCCTGTATGTTATAGCAATGTCTATGACTGCAGTACCTTCTATTGCAACTTGACAAAGGCAAAACTAACCAAAGTCAAAACTTCATGACAATGTTGACAATTAAAAGTCAAACCTAACCAAATTCATAAGCATCTGCATAACCATAAGATATACACAACAAACGAAAAAAAAATCATATCCATGTAGGAAACAAATTTACTACCATTCAATAAAATCTAAACTTAGAACATACTAGAGAAGATAGTTTGATCAAGGTTATAGCACTACCACGATGGCCTAACAAGTAATTACATTTCCACAAAACACAAAACACGACCATCATACATTAAAGCTAAAAAAGGTAACCAAGTGCATAAACAATCAAGAACAATATCCAACTGAGCACCAATTCGGGTATGAGTGCTTGAAACCTGCGCACTAAGAGAAACAAGAAACACCGTTAGGCTTATCGAGGGATTGTTTCCCCCGATTATCCTCCGGCGTGAGAGTAAGTAATCGAGTTTGGGTTAAAGACTTGTGAAAAGTCATCCAACTAGCGAATTGTAAATAGCTTACGCGCATTTATTGGAGTAAGTATGCACACACCTCTGTCTCGGCCTCCGCCGCGGAGCTCTCAGCCTCCTCAGAAGAAGCCCGCGTGCTGATACAGGCGGCGCTTCCTGGATGTACTTCTCAATCCCCACCAAGAAAGGGCGGCCATCTTCTTACCCATGCTGACCTCTGGGTTTCTCCACTCACGCACGCTGTAGACGACGCAGCGCGCGACTCAAAATCGGTTCTTGACTGGTCCTCCACGGGCTCAGACACCAGGTCCCTTCAATAGGAGCAACCATCTGCTCCGGAATAGTGTTCTGCGCATATGAAGGAGAATTCTCGGGCTTCCTCTAGCTCCATTGTGTGCCCTGCGCGCCTGGCAAAAAAGAGGGCCTCACCCTCAGCCTTAACTGGACGATGCCAACGGGTCATCTCTTCCTCC
>LBNU01016205.1:85996-114870 GCA_014162995.1 Artemisia annua
ACTCAATGAGGACTAACGATGCAAATATTTTAACTCTTGAGCTACAGGGACCTTTTATGTAATTGTTTCAAGGACGAATGGTGTAATTGTTTTGAGCCACAGGGACGATTCATGTAAATTTATGTAATTAACTCCATGCCACGTCAGATTCATGTATACAATTGGAAGATTAAGAAAGTTCGTGTATCCAATAGGAAAAAAAAAAGTTCATAGCATACAATAGTAAAAGGTGACAAGTTGGATGTATTTTTAGACAATTTTCCCAAATAAAAACATATCACTTAGTTTATTTTTTGAGCCAAAAGCAACTTACTTTAACCAAAGCTAAAATTGCTTTTTCCAAGTAAAATTACAAGTTTTTACAACTTACTGAACAAAAACGAACTTAATTACTTTTGACATTTTTTAAAGAGTACGTAGTATAATTTATTGTTATATACAAGAAAGTTGACTAAAACATTCATCTTCTTTATCTTCTTCACCTAGCTCCTGTAAATATCCCTGATCTTTGGCCGGATTTATTTTTCTCATTTTTCTACCTTCTTTTTCTTATGGCTACAAGGTGGGCTAGTTGGGTCGGTTGGGGGTGGCCGAGCACCCTCCAGCCCCCCCCCCACTGGCTCCGTCCCTGCACGTTATGATACCGTCCTTGGTTGCGTTATGCCCGCGTTGTCAAAGCCGTTGGTAGAACAACGCAAGTTATAACATGGGTTAGGACAAATGAGAAGTTACACTTTGCACCTTTTAGTTTGCGTTCATGGGTTTGAGTTTGTGTGTGTAGTGTGTGTGCTAGTAAATGGGAAGAAGATGAAATTTTTTTTTTTTTTTTTTTTTTTTTTTTTTTTTTTTTTACGGTCTTGTCTGTGGTTAGCATTTATAGTTGGGCTGTCTTATTATTATTTTTTTTTTGGTCGTGGTTAGCAATTTAGCATTTAAGAGTTGCGCTGGATTATTTTGGACCAAATACAATTTAATTTTTTTTTCCAAAGTAAATAACATTTTTTTATTTATTTTGTTAAAAAAATGTAATTTGTTTTTATTTATTCATTTAGTAATTTCTTGTATGTCATTTTTTTTAATTGTAATGAAATGTTTGAATGTTTAATTAATGAAATTGTTGAGGGTGGAATTTGTAAATTTATAAAAAGTGGTGTTATTTGGTGTTATGATTTCCTGGTGTTTTTTGGTGTTATGTTATTTGGTGCTGAGATGATGTGACGCTGACGTGGCATGGTGTTAACACCCTTACCATGTTACCACTCCCCATACTCTAACTCTAAATGCGCTGGTAATATGAAACTAAAATAGTGATGAGCGGCAAAATGAGCCGTTGAAAAAAAATAATAAAAAAATAATAATAATAAATTAATCCGGCCTTAAAATGCGCCTTAAACACATGCATGTACATTGGACTTTTGTATATATTGGTGCCCCTCAAAATGTTGAGGCCCTATGCCACAGCCCGTACTGCCTGACCCAAAACCGGGCCTGATGGAGGTTAGGGTTTTGCCGCCGTTTTAAACTTTTTGGAGAACCTCCTAAAGTTGAAGACATGTAATCCAACCATAAAAATATGAAACGGCTCCAAAATTGACCCCTATCAACATTTAAATAAATAATGTTTTAGGGGTCAAGCAACCATTCCCTTTCCGCCATAGAAAAGTTAACAATTACTGTATGACATGTTACCTAGCCCACCCATTTGGCACCTCTTGTCAGGGTATATAGTTTTTGTCTTTTCCCTAAACAATGTTTTTCTATAAGTTGAGTTTGTTTCCGCAGCTTGGAGATGGATTAATTTATGAAAATGTTGATGGTTCAAACGTGTTTCCCAATTTTTCATGTCCATCTCGAAGTTACATACGTTCCTCTCACCCATGACAATGGTTGTAAAAGCCGGGGGGGGAAAATGTATCATTAATATAGTTTTTGTCATATGTGAAACTCATCCCTATTTTCTTTGTACACGTGTATCTGTAGGTGTTGTATGAGACGTTCATCTGTATTTTTACTTGTAAGATGGCCACATAAACTATTTTTGAAAATACTAATAAGTGGTAAGTTGTTTTCTCTGTAAGATTAGTTGAGAAAAGTGACTTTTCGCCAACTTTGAAGCAGTTAATCTGTAAGCAAATCCTATATGTATAACTATATATCCTTTTTAAAGAGCTTCACCACAAGCTATGATGTGTCTAAATGGAATTGATGTGTATGATATACGCAAAAGAGAAATGATATTTCTCTATACAAAAATTAACTTAAATAAAGAAATGGTAGTGGAACTTGTCCCACATTGGTGTAAGAACAATCATTCCATGGCTTTAAAACTAAGTCTACAGAGTTCTTACTAAATTGTCTTATTTTTCTTATAATGGCTATGTGCAAAGGGATTTGGACTTGCATTGGTTCAGCACCTTATGTACATCGTCCTTGAAAGAAAACATAGACTTGTTTTTTGGATGTTTTTATAATTTTAAATGGTGTACTGCGCATTTACACCTTCAATTTATGTAGATGATAGTAGGCATAAGACGGATTAGCCAATGTATTTTTTTCCTATTTTTTTTTGTAAAGATGCTATAGACTTGTTTTTTGGATCTTTTTATAATTTGAAATGGTGTACTGCGTATTTACCTTCAATTTATGTAGATGATAGTAGGCATAAGACGGATTAGCCAATGTATTTTTTTCCTTTTTTTTTTTTTTTTTTTTTTTTTTTTTTTTTAAAATGCTAAAGACAAAGACGTTTGAACTGGTTTCACTAGAAATTTGCAATAATGCAACATATCAATATAAATTTGTTGGTTAAGATTAATACCTCACGAAAAATAAAAATAAGCCTAAAGCACAATGTTATTGTGTGCATTTACCTCTTTTTTGAATGTAAGACTGAATTAAGGATTAAGACTAGTGGTAACAAGGGGTGTTAGGACGCGTGCTTTGCTTGTGTGGCACCTTGAAGACGTGTCATTCACTATTAGCGACACCCAGCAATGTTCATGCTAAAATGAAGAAGTCGGTCATGGTAAAGACCGACTTGTGGAAGGTGTGGTTGTGTGTGATTTTGGTTTTTGTGAAGTTTTGTGTTTATGTAGGGTATGTTTTGGTGGTGATGTTAATCGTGTCATGACACTATGATAGTAGTGATGTTGGTTGTGGAGAGAAAAGCTGACGGACGTGGCACTGAATTTACGGTGATGATGATAGTCACTATATATTACCAAGGCTTATGGGGTGCAAAACTTCAAATGGATTTTAAACCCATTTAAAAGCCACAATCACAAAATGCTTTCGTCCTGAAAACCACAAAAGAATGGGAGTAGAATGTTGTAATTAGTTATCTTAGTAGCTCCACTGTTGGTAAAGAAAACATAGGTGGTATAATTTAGGATACCATAAATGCATGAGTTATTATAAATGTTTGGGGAGCAAATTCTCAAATTGGTACATTTTGTCATCCAATTTCCTAAAAAGATACAAAACCAACATGTTTTCCCAATTTGGTCATGTGCTAATGTGCTAATGTGCGATCCTACTGAATGTACGACACATGTCCACTTTTTTAATAATAAAGTACAGTGGTAGGTGGGTGTGTTCCCAAATATTCTTTTTCTATTATTACAAAATTACTTATTTACCCTTATCTATATATGAGTCAATTAAATGTGCGAATGTACTACCCCCATTAAATGTGCGAATGTGCGACTTTGCTATATTTCCAGATTCCGGCAATACTCATATATTGTTTTTTGTCTTATTAAAAGAGTATTAAAAAGACCAAAATACCCTCTTTTTAATGTGCGACATAGTCATGTGCGAATGTGCGATATGGTCATGTGCGAATATGCGATATGGTCATGTGCGAATGTGCGACTCTTATTTTTTAACCATCATATATTCTGGCAACAAGCATTTATTCCGGCCAAACTTTTTTTTTTCTCCAAAAAAATTATCACAGTGGGCTTTTCAAGTCTAACTGACACTGTGAAGTACATATGATTGCAAACAAGCCCATATAACAACTAATCTAAGACGTCATTTAACATTTTTATTAGAGCCGTGTGTCTTCTTAATATAGGCTGGATCGGAGCTCAGAGATATATTCAAGCTCAACCAAATAATATTTGACTTCGAGTAGCTTATTAAGAAAACAAGCTCAATTTAAAACCAACCCCAAATTTACTCCAACAAGCATTTACCCCATCACCGCCACATATCAACACCCATCCTTATAACTCCTTATCAGTCACAACAAACACAAACAACCGTCCTTATCACACAAATCAAACACAATCAGCCACATAATCTTTTCATTGATCAGTCAAGACGAGCAATCACAACCTTGACTAATTATGTTCGATCTGCTCAAGATTAACCGAATACCAAACCAATTAAAAAAACAGGAAAAACTTGTTGATCTATTAAAAAAATCAAGAAAAACTTGTAGATCTATAAAAAAATAAGAAAAACTTGTAGCTCTATTACAAAAAATCAAGAAAAAATTGTAGATCTATAAAAAATCAAGATTGATGGTGGATATGTGGTGGTGTTGATCAGGTGGTGATGGTGATGAGGTGGTGATGGCGAATCTGTTCTGGTGTTGATCAGGTGGTGACGGTGATGCGGTGTTGATGGTGGTGTTGATATGTGGCGGTGATGGGGTGGTGACTGGAAAAAAAGGGAGAGAGAAAGTGGTGAATGTTAGTTTATAGACATGAAATAATAGTCGTGTGTTAAGATCGAACTTGAGATCACGGGATTGCACACTTTACGTATGAAAGTTAAAGGTTAATAATAAATATAATGTTATATTAATTATTAATAAAACATAACACTTAACGACCGTTAGTATTTAAAGGATAAGGACTAACGACCATTAGACGAATAAAAAGAAAGAATTATATATGAGTTTTTGGTAAGTCAAGAAGGATCTAGAATCCCTTTAGGGATACCAAATCCAATCGACAATGGGGGGGAGGGCACCTCCTCAATTGCTTGAGCTCCAAGTTAACTCACATATATAAACACATCAAAGGTTGTTATTTTCTCATAACTTGTACACATAACCTAAAGTGTTTTCTTTCCTCTTTTTCCTTGCAAAACCAATCGACACACCCTTATCCCTAAGGGTGGATCAATTTTTTGTGAAGCTATAAAAGTGTTTTTGTTTTTGTTTTACTTGCATAACTTTAACTTGTTTTAGTACGTGTGTACAAGAACGTGAATCAAACACACTATTGTTTGATTCTTGGATTGAATAACAAAAAGGTAAGGGGTTATTCTTATAATCCACATAAACCCTAATTAGGGTTCTTGATCTTGATGGAAGAATAAGAGGTATGTTTTCAATTTATTATTTGGTTAATTAATTATGCATTTTATGATCTTGTTATAACGCTTTCGCATGTTTACTTTGATGCTATGCTTATATGTAATGATTGTCTTGATTATATAATTCCAACAGTGGCATCACGAGCCGTTATAATGTGTAATTAATTACCAAAACACATAAAAAAACGAATTTTGATTTTTTTTTGTACATGTTTTTTTAGATTTAGGGTTCATAAAATCAAAACCAAATTTTTATTAAAATCGAATTTTTTTTTAAATTTTAGGGGTGTTGGATTTTGATGTTTAATTTGATTAGAAACCCTAAGTAAACATGTTTATGTGTTTATGTAAACGTTCTTGTGACTATAAGCAATAATTGTTATGTGGAATCCATGAAAACATGCATGTTTAGCATGGAATCAATGTTATTTTTTTTTTAATTGTTAAGATTATACATGTAAATTAATTGATAGATGTCGAATTGGGGAAGACTCCAATATTAAGGAATCAATTGTGTGTTAATAAAACCTAGAATTGATTTTTAATAGGATTATCGAATTAAGTTTGCATGTGGCTACATGATTTATATATATTTAATGGTTATGATATATATGTTTTATTTAGTTGTTTATTTTTATTTAAAATTACTTGTTTTGTTTATTTTGTAAGACATGTTTATAAACGAAAAAGGATAATTTTTAATAGAAAAATAATATGGACTAAATAAATGGCGAAATTTGTTTTGATTTTAAGAGTCAAATTTACAAGGTTTAATTGATTGATGTTTTTGTACAATAGTGTGTGAAAGGCGGACCGAAGTTGACAAACTATAAAGTGAGTACTAGTTTGGTTTCGCGTTAAATTGTGGCCTTAGAAAGACAACATTCTGTCTCTACGCTCGCCTGTGCGTCAATTAGACTTACCTATATCACTATTTTACGTACATTATCATCTTAAGGGTGAATTGACTACAATTCCACTATGATTATCCGAAACACTAAGCTTTAGGGATTATGTAAAAGTACGATATAGTGGACGATAATTGTTAGTAATTCTTTAATTGGTGAACCCAATACCTCAATTAAAACTTTGTTAATTTGATCTTAGTGAATTGGTAAATGAAATTATTTTGTAAAAACCAATGTTATGAAGTTGTATGCATGCTTCTTCATAGATTATTTTGATTTTACACATCAAAATTAGTACCCTTAAAATTAAGTCGAATGCCATCTAATTAAAGAACACTTGAAGTTGTAATTTACGTCATGTGAGAGCTTGGCTAGATTGCAATGGAGAGGTGAACTTTATAATTTCATTACTAGCAGATCAACTGAATGTAATGGAATTATGGGAGTTTGCAGTTTTTTAAATTAGACGACTTAAATTGAGTAAGAAGTGAGAGCTTGGACTCAAGGCATTAGATGGGGGTGAAACATGCTTACATTGCAAAAGTTTTTTTTTTTGTGAATGTAAATCCCATAATGATCTAGGAATTGCAGTATGATATTCGCAATTATTGTTCGACAATTACCTTGTTGAATACTATCATTACTAGCAGATCAACTGATGTAATGGTACTATGTCAATTAAGATCCTAGCTTTAAGAAAATACTATGGTTTATATGAATATTTACCAATGGGTATTTTATTTTCTTAAAGGTTTTATTATCGAAAATACTAAAATTGAATTTTGTTAATTCTTTTAATGTATTAATGCAACGTTAAAACCGTAAACGCACTTTGGGCTTTGGTAAATTGATCTCGTTCTGTTTTCAAACAAATGTTTGATTAAGAATAATTTACTTAAAAGACAAAGAAAGTCTGCTTTCTATGAAAGAAGAGTGAGACACAATCCTATTCCTTTTCATGAATGAGAAATGATAGTAGGAATATTCGATATGTCTAAATTCTAAGGGTAAAAGCCATAAAATACCATCGTACTTTCAAAAATGTCCCAACTTGACCAATTTACCTTTTTATTACGGACTTTACAAATGAACTTTTAAAATTTTAGCCGACTTTACCAATAAAACTTTCAAATTTTTAGCCGACTTGAACCAAATTTTTAGCTAAATTTGGTTCAAGTCGGCTAAAAATTTGAAAGTTCATTGGTAAAGTCCGCAATAAAAAAGTAAATTGGTCAAGTTGGGACATTTTTGAAAGTACGATGGTATTTTATGGCTTTTACCCAAATTCTAATATATAACTCATTGCAAATTTTAATAGTTAAGAATTGCTAAATTTCTATAAAGATTTCAGTACTCTATTTTGGTAATTTAATTCTTTTATAACAAATATGACATTTGGTTAACTAGAATTTTATGAGTTATTAAAGTTAGAAGCTAGACTAATTACCGCAAAATGGTAAAAGACAAACTAGTATATTTATCTAGTTGGTTTTGTTTTGACCATTTATAGGTTCTACATACATTGTGGATGGTAGACCTATTAAGGAAGAAATTGCATGCCCAATTTTTCAAGTTAATAGCATTGATGGTTATTCCATCATTTACGTAGTAGAATACACTTTTAATGCATAAGTAACTGTTACGTATGAACATTTAAAGCTGTTGGAAAGTTAAAAGCACATTATTTTCTTTTACTGACTATGAAACACTTACAATGTTGTCAAATTCAGTGGGAGTATTGTGTACTTATTACTGAGTAAGGAATTATTGTAATGATCTTTAATTCAGTGGGAGTTACAAGCTTTGATATCTTGGTAGCTAAAGATAATTACTTTCCAAAAGTAGACACTCATAATTTTAAGGTTAGTCTTGTACGTTTCCTTACTAGACATTGTTGTTTTACATCTACTTGTTATGCTAATATCTGTGACACAATCATATTGATCACATAAACAAACGCATGACGTGTCGTTTATCAGCTATATGAGGTTGTTCCATGCACAAGTGGGAGAAATGTTATATTTAATTGTGTGCAAGAAACAACTCATAAAGATATGATTTAAAGAGTTCTCTTGACTGCAAGGTAAGAGACTAATGTTATAATAGGGCTTATACACATCTAATTCAAGAAACACTTGAAGTTGTAATTTACGTCATGTGAGAGCTTGGCTAGATTACAATGGAAAGGTAAATTCATACTTTCATTACTAGCAGATCAACTGATGTAATGGAATTATGTTAATTTGCAATTTCTAAATTAGATACCTATTAGAACATGTGTCAATATGATATCAAGACTACTTTAATTTGTATATTTATGAATTCTTGGAATGACATAAATTAATAAAGTAATCTAATGCTACTTCAATCTAAATATTTATGTGTTCTTGGAATGACATAAATAAATGAGGAAATAATGTTGTTTTACATTATTGTGAAGTAATAAATTAACTTGAAAATACTATTGAAACCAAGAGATGGTGTTCATAATTACTTTAGATAAACATATTTATGTTTCATTGTAAAGATATAAACATTAAGTCTTTTAAATATTACAAGACTTATAATAAAGTAAGACGTTATCTTGTTATGTTTTTAATTAAGACATATACATGAAGTCATTAAATTGTTAAATGACTTATAACGTATAGTGGGATTATAACAGTTTATGTTTTCTTGTAGAGACATAAACATGCAGTGACTTTATCAAAAGTACTTGTGTTATAAAGCATGTAATTGGCTTGAAAATACTATTATACCATTAAAATGACTTAGTTGGTAAATAGACAAGTCAACAGGAATATGGTTATCTTAAATATTGTTAGATTGTCTTACAATATTAATCCTAATGAAATACCAAATGTTTATGGTATGTTCAGTTAGGAAAATCAAACTCTTGTTATATTGTTTGATTAAAGATAACTATAACTTCTTTTCTTCCAAAAGTTATCAAGGTTAGAAAATTGAGTATGGATTGAATATACTCAATAAGACTCCAACCTAGAAGATTAATTAGACACCATCAAATGATGGAATGTGATGAATCACATTAAGTTTTTTAAAATGAAGTTATAAATTTGTTAAACTACTTATGAGTAGGTTATTAACAAATAAAAGTCATGAACTGTCATTGTGTTTTGTAATGTCCCAAAAGAGAACATTGTATTGTTGCTCTATTTGCTAAGTATTTATAGATAGTCTTTAAATTACTAAAATCAAGTGAGAGTTTTAATCTTTAAAGGATAAAATTACAAGATACATAATCTTCTAAAATAAACTAGTGAATATCATGATGAGGCTGGACATGAAAATGTAACACCTCAAGATGATGGAATTCTCATTCATAGATCCGTAAGGATATCCCAGATATTCGATTAATATGTTGAGAATTATTTATGATACATTACCAAATATGGAATTGGGTAAAGTACACATGCTATGAATGATTAAGATGTTGTCCATAAAGATAATCAATTTTGAAACTTGGTTAATCTTAATAGTTAGACTAGAAAATGAAGATGAGTTTCTTCAAAGATAAGATAACCCTAGAGGTTTAAATCTTTGTGTAGAAATAATATGGACAATATTGTACACATATTTAATACATGTCTTATGACAAGAATATTAATCACATTTAAGTAATTAACTGTGATTGAATATTCTATCCTAAACACATTAAATATATAAAGATTATGATTGTCATATTTTCATTAATATGAAATTGACAATTGAATATCAAAACTCTTTCTTGAGTGATTACTTGAGCGAGGACGATAAGTAATCAAAAGGAGTTTATCAATTCAAATAAATCTTTGAAAGTGTACAAAGTGCAATAATCCATGAAATTGGATAAGTGCATGCATCTAGAAGATTACTCTTATGTTTAAATTATTAAATCCATGTTTTGATTTATTATTGAAATAAGATAATTTCTAAGTATTCTTAAAAGCTAGTGGGAGTATTATGTTTAATTTCCTAAATCATATATGATTGTACAATAAATTGCACGACCAGGCCTTCGATGGTGATCAAAGGGTATAAGGGTGTTGTAATTACGCCAAGCTTGGATATAACCTGAAAAAAGAAATACTAAAACACTACGTTAAGTGATTGCGCAGGGGTTGGACCCTGTGAACCACCTCCGGTGTGTGAATAAGTACTTGGTATGAGAATTTAGGTGAAAAGTGTAGTAAAGTAAAGTAGGATAGATTGCATACCAGATTCCCAACTCGTCCAAGGCTATTTATAGGGAAGAAATAACCTTGGAGAGTGTTTGCACGAATTTCGGAGATCATGGGGGCGTCCCATTACGTGTGGTGACCACTAGGGCTTAATTTTCCACTCCTCCTAGTTTAGCGGGGGAGCTAAAGAGAAAGAGAGGACGTGGGTAAGACTTGGTCTTAGCGATATTTTGTCTTGGCACATATTCCGTCCTAATGACTTATCGAAGGATACCCCGAAGGGCTTAATCCTTCGATTGGTGAATTCCTATTTGGTAACTAGATCATAGGTAACTAGTTTTACGCCAAAGAAAGTTTTAGGAGGCTAGCCAGAGCCTTCGGTTATGTAGGTTGCGATCATACTCGAAGGGGGGGTCCTTCGACCTGATCGGAGGGTACATCATCAAGCCCCCCAATCGAAAGTGATGTATGCGTGCCAGAATACATTGCTTACGACTCTATCGGAATTCAATAAATTCTCTATATCCCCGAAAATTGGATAGGAAATTTTTTTTTGAAATTCAAAAACGCATTAAATGCGCATGCCTGTGACCTATCCGTTGAACAAAAGATTGTAACGGCATGATTATCGGTAATCTCCAACAATTTTTCAAAATTAAAGCCTCTACTAGATACAACTACGTATAGTATAAATACGCATGCACTCTCAAACCCTAAGTTACACATACCCTTTTTCACTGCAACTTTCACAAAGCTATGACGTATTTATCTGCAACAATCAAAAGGTAATCTCTTCTCNCTCCAACAATTTTTCAAAATTAAAGCCTCTACTAGATACAACTACGTATAGTATAAATACGCATGCACTCTCAAACCCTAAGTTACACATACCCTTTTTCACTGCAACTTTCACAAAGCTATGACGTATTTATCTGCAACAATCAAAAGGTAATCTCTTCTCTTATCTTGTAGTTAGAACTTTAGGTATCACAGAGTAGTCATGAGTATGGATGCCAAACGTATCATAAGACAACAAAAATGTACTCTTTCCAGAGAAGCCCTAGCCCTTTTTCTAGATGATTACCCGATACCCAAACAACACAAAGTTATGCTTCCAAACAAAAATCAAAGCATCTATGATGCCCCAAAAGGGTATGTGGGTTTGTATACGCATGCCTTTACCCGATTAAATCTAAGAATACCCCTACATCCACTATTTTTAGAGCTGCTACAATACTATAAGGTGCATATTTCAAGGTTTAATCCCTTCGGTCTAGCCAAACTTACCACCTACATAGTGATGTGTAAGGCGTATAGTTACGAGCCCACACTAAAAGTGCTTCGAGGCTTCCTTAACCTATGTCTCGGAGAAGATTGGCTAACACTATCGAAGAGGGGTGAAACAGATGTGCCCGTGTTGATCACCAAACCATTTACAAACATAACCAATTGGAAAGGAAAATTCTTTTATGTGCAAGATACAATCATACCTCCGCAATATCCAGCACTCTTAAATGAAGCATTCCGTTTTGACCGCAAGAAATTCAATGATCAGCTTCCCCATAATATTCGAAGCGATCCACTCTACCAACGTCTGCTCGATACCCAGTGGATGTGCAACCTTTCCAGAGCCCATCCTCTTTATGGTTGGTCTTGTGGACCTTTGGGAAGGATCTCCTTTGTTGCCAGAAATCCATTGTGATGGCCAAAGTATGTATAAATAAATTAATATAGATGAATAACATATCTGATGATATTTATGTATCTGTTTATTTTGCAATAATGGCCTTCCGAAACTTCGTTGTATCTGGTGGCGCAAAGGAAGCTAGCTTCATTCCCAGAGATCCTAGAGACTTCAGCTACGGGGTAGGTTCTCCTTCAGTCTCAGTCAACAACAATGACGTGGATGCCATGGTATTGGAGCCAACGACATCAGTTGAAGTGATGGCTCCTATCAATGCCGAGGAGGCTCCGTTGACAATAGAAGACATTCCTGATGTGGAAATCCTTTCCTCTGATGATGGCCCCATGACTTATGCTGGAACCTCTGGTATAGCTGATAGGGTTCGTGAAAGGAAAGGAACTGTAATGAAGGCTTCGAAGCTTCCTATCAAAAGGAAGCTTGACATACCAACTCCCCTATCCAGAGTTAAAAAAAAAAAAGAAGGAATCCCAGGATAAAACTGCTGCTACAGCACCCTCCGAGGATTCAGATGATGAGGATATTCATCGTAACGACTCATTATAGCTTAAGTGTCGTCAAAAATTAATTTAAAGTTTTAAACAGCTCATAATTCGAATATGTGCAGGGTTATCTAACACAAAGGAACTCCCCAACTCCCTAGCTTGCCATCGACTGGTTGAAGGTGTTACCCCTGCCCGCTGGAAGGAGTCCTGGACAATATGTCAATAGAGAAGTTGTGTGACCTTCATGAAAAAAGTTACACAAGACAAGCTGTTCTGGATAACCATCTCAACACCCGAACAAGAGAGTTGGTTCGGACTGTCAAGAATGCTAAAGAGGAGTTGAGTGTGGTTCTGGCTCAAGAGGAAAATAGGGAGCTGCTGATCACCGAGTTGAAGGCAAAGTGTAACAAAGCTACAAAAGATATTGAGAAGAACCCAACTGTGCAAGATCTACGAGCCAATGTCATGAAGCTTGCCAGTCAACTAAAGGAAGCCCAGGCTGAGTGTGGTAGGCTCAAAATGGAGGAGGCCAAAGCGATTGGGCTAAAGGAGAGAGTGTCCGTTCTTGAGTCTAAGTGTTCAGGTCTTAAATCTGAAAAGAATAGGCTCATGGAGCAAAAAGCTAAATTGCAGCAGGAGGCAGCCGCTTTAAGCCTTCAATGTGAAGGTCTCCAGAAGGATAGGGCAGAGGTTGTGGCCAAAGTTGTTCCTTACATTGCTATGGAGTTGTATCATAGTGATGAGGTCGGACAAGTAGTGGCCAACTTGGTGAACACTGCCACATACCACCGTAAATGTACTACCCTGGAAGAAATTGCAGAAACTGGAGAGCCTGTGATCTTGTCGAAGGTTCCTTACTATCTCCCTTCGCATGAAAGGGAATACGATGATGTCAGCAATGCGTTTGCATCAGCGGAGTTTCCTTTTCTTTCTGAGGCAACCAAAGATCAAATGGCCTCCATTGAAAAACTACTGTCGAAGAAGCCCTGTAGGATTCAGCATTCCTCTCCCAGTAGGAGGACCTCTCCTGTGAAGCCTCCCTCTTATCAAGAAGATCCCAACTCATCCAAGAATGCATAAAGGCTGCCTTGTTGGCAATGATTTTATCCCGAGGGTGGTTTGTACCCTCCGAACATGTTTTCTTTTTGCCACTTTGATCTTTAGGATGCTTTCCTTTTTGTTATCTACTTGCCTTAGGATTTTTTATCCCTTTAATATTATGTTTCTCTTCTCTCAATGTTATTTAACAACGTTAATATACAACCTAAGGTTACCGTAGATGAATATCCTTATTGTGTGTACTTTGAACCAAGATTTTTAGCAATCGTATAATTTAACTGCTGACGGAGGGTTGCGACCCACTCCATCTTTATCCTTCTAGTCAGAGGGCTTCGAATACCCTTAGACTTTTTAGGAAAGTTAATGTGAATTATAATGGATTTTGTGTGCAAGACATGAATATCTTAAGTCATCCTTCGTACATTGAAACTTGTAGTACTTGGCCGAATAAATCTTTGTTGTATAAAACGAAACAAGAGATTCGAGGGAAATGCGTTATATCATTAATTGGGTAGGGAGGATTACATCATTTAATGAAATGAATACTAAGACGCCTACCATTAATGCTTCTTTCCCAGAATGAGAAGAGTGCAATACATAAATTTGAAACAAACAAGTTCTCTAAAAAGCTGTAAGTTTTATACGTAAAACTTACGAAGGTTGGTACCATTCCATGTCCTGTCGACTTCGTCTCTGAAGATTGTCGCCAGCTTATAGGCTCCGTTACCGTAGGCTTCTGCTACAACGTAAGGTCCTTCCCATGTGGGTCCCAACTTTCCTTTGTATTCGGCTTTGCTTGCGCTATTAAGTCGAAGGACGTATTCGCCTGGCTTGAAGCTTGAAGGTCGAACCCTGTTGTTGTAATATTTTTCCAACTTTTGCTTGTACATAGCTTCTCTGATAGAAGCTATTTCTCTTTGTTCTTCGAGTAAATCTAGATTCTCTCGAAGCATCTCCTCGTTTCCTGAGGTATCGAAGTTCATAATGCGCTATGTTTCTACACTTATCTCTGAGGGAATGACAGCTTCTGTGTCGTAAGTGAGACTAAAAGGTGTTTCCCCGTGGCTCGACTTGGAGTGTGTCCTATGGGCCTAGAGGACTTGGGGTAGGTCATCTACCCAACCATGGTGACTTCGTCCCAGCCTTCTTTCAATCCCATTGATAATGTCTCTGTTGGTGACTTATACTTGACCATTACCTTTAGGGTGATACACGGATGTGAATGATTGCTTGGTTTTTAAACCATTGCAAAAAGTAGGGAATACCCCTTCGGCAAATTGCTTCCCATTATCAGAGATGATGATGCGGGGGACTCCGAAGCGGCAAATAATATCTTCCCATACAAATTTCTCCATGTGTCTACCTGTCACAGATGCCAAAGGCTTGGCTTCGACCCATTTGGTGAAATAGTCAATAGCTACGACTAAAAATTTCACTCCTCCTGGTGCTACTGGCAGAGGTTCAACTATGTCGGTTCCCCATTGGGAGAAAGGCCACGCAGATTTGATAGAAGTCATGTCTTGTTTAGGTAATCTTGGAACCTTTGAGTGGATCTGGCACGCCTCGCACTTGTGTATTATTTCCGTTGCATCCCTATGCATTGATGGCCAGTAGTACCCTAGCTTCATTATTTTAGAGACGACGGAGCGAGGCCCTGTGTGTAGACTGCAAGATCCTTCTTGGACTTCATAAATTATGTTCGCAGCTTGTTTGGGCCCGACACAACGAAGCCAAGGTGATAAAAAAAGATCTTCTGTAGAGGTGGTCTCCTATTAGCCTGTATTGAGGAGCCTTGATTCTGACTTTCCTTGCTAACTTTGGATCCTCCAGTAGAATACCGCTTATCAAGTACTCCCTTATGGGAGTCATCCAATTGGATCCTTCCTCGGATATCACATCCGATACCTCCTTCCTTTGGATAGATCTTTCAGCTAATACTTCAACCAGGACTTCTTTGGTTAAGTGAGCAAAGGCCATTGAGGCTAGCTTGCTTAACGCATCTGCCTTCTTATTTTGGTTTCTTCGAACGTGCTCGATGGTGTAAGATGTAAATCCATTCAGGATTTCCTTGGCTTTATCCAGGTATTGTTTGATGGTGGACTGCCTTGCCACATAGGAGCCTCTAATTTGATTTGCGACTAGCTGTGAGTCAACGAAGATCGAAAGGTTGCGTACTTCCATATCTTTAGCTAAACGTAGGCCTGCTAACAAAGCTTCATACTCTGCTTCGTTGTTGGCCGCTTCAAATTCGAATCGCAATGCATAAGTGTACTCTTTTCCTTCTGGATTGACTTACATCAACTCTGCTCCTGAACCTTCAGAGCTTGAGGCTCCGTCTGTGTATAACTTCCAGTTATCCTCTTTCTTCGGAGGTTCCTTCTTGGAAGGTTCTTTATCTTTACTTGGTTTAGAGGGTGTTTCGGCGAGAAAGTCTGCGAGTATTTGACCTTTTATGGAGTTTCGCCATTTGTATTCTATTTCATGCTCCCCCAATTCGATGGCCCATTTAGCTATCCTTCCCCACTTCTCAGGCTTTGATAATATTTGTTTGATGGGCTTATCGGTCAGTACTGTGATCGGGTGAGCTTGGAAGTACCTTTGGAGGCGTCTTGCAGCATGAACCAAAGCAAGAATTAGCTTTTCTAATTCTGGGTAGTTTAATTCAGCTCCTTGCAAAACCCGGCTAACGAAGTAGATCGGAACTTGCCTCTTTTCCCTTTCTGCCAGGTGTACTGCACTAATACTTTCATATGACGCCGCGATATACATGTATAATACCTCTCCTTTGATTGGGGCTGTGAGGGTCGGTAGGATTTCCATAAACTCTTTCAACTTTTGAAAAGCGGCTTCAGCTTCAATACTCCATTGAAAAGTCTTCTTATCCATACATCCTTTAAGGGTCTTAAAGAATGGTAGTGATCGATCTGCACCCTTCGACAAGAACCTGCTTAGCGCTGCTAGCTTTCCATTAAGGCTTTGTACTTCCTTCAATGTCTTTGGGGCTTGCAAATCGGTGATGGCCTTTACCTTTGAAGGGTTTGCTTTGATTCCTTTCTTTGTGATCAAATGCCCGAGGAATTGTCCCTCTTCGACACCGAATGAGCATTTCTTCGGGTTAAGCTTCATATTGATGGCCCTTAACTGATCGAATGTTTCTTGAATGTCGGAGAGCAGGTATTCCTCTGTCCTACTCTTTATGACCATGTCGTCAACGTATGCTTCCAAATTCCTTCCTATCTGCTTATTGAAAGCCTTGTCTACCAAACGCTGGTAGGTTGCCCCTGCGTTTTTTAAACCGAAGAGTATCTTCTTATAACAATAAACTCCCTTTCCTGTGTAGAAAGCCGTTTTTCTTCGTCTTCTACTTCCATTTGTATCTGATGGTACCCCTTGTAGGCATCTAAGAAGCATTTTAAGCGAAAACCTGATAGGGATTCTACCTTCCAATCTATTTCTGGGATGGGGTAACAATCCTTTGGACACGCTTTGTTGATGTCAGTAAAATCAACACACATACGCCATCCTCCGTCGCTTTTCTTTACCATAACTGGGTTAGCCACCCACGTTTGGTATTTTACCTCCCTGAGTATACCTGCCTGCACTAGTTCGTCTACTTCCTTGCAAGCTGCAGCGTTTCTTTCAGGTGCCAGGCTCTGATGCTTTTGTTTGATAGGCTCAATGTGTTTAAACTCGTTGAGTTTATGTTCTGTTCCGAAGGGCTTACCATCAATCATGAGGTTTCTCGAAACCCCTGTCATATCGGAGTATGTCCATGCGAAGATATCCTTGTTGTCCCTCAGGAGCTTTTCTAGGCTTGCTTTGAAGGTGATAGGGAGTTGCTTTCCGATTACTACTGTCTGCTCCGGATGAAGCTCATTTACCCCAATACATTCTTCGGCATCCCCATAGCTTAAAATGGCCTTCGGAGGATCTTGAGGACTCTCCTTGATCTTCTTTCCCGCCTCTGGTGCTCCTCTCTTATCATAACTGGATAGTACGGTTCCTATCCCGTTGGCTGTTTGGAACTTAACTGCTGCATGTATGGTGGATACCACAATGCCCATCTTCTGCATGGCGGTTCTTCCTATTAACAGGTTATAGGGGGAATCCGATCTTACGATTGTAAAGGTGAGGGTCTCCGTCCTTGCGAGTTGGCCTTCGTCGATGGTTATACCCAGGGGAACTTCTCCCAGAGGCCACGAGTGTTCCCCCGAGAAGCCTACCAAAGGTATCTTTGAGTCTACTCTCTGTGATCTGATAGAAGGCTAGAGTTTCAGGAAACAATGTTCATATATGATCTCGCAGGAGCTTCCGCAGTCCATATAGGCCCTGTTTACTTCTCGGTTGAAAATGAGGACCTTTATGACTACGGGGTCATCTGAGGGAGGCTGGCCTGCTAGGGGTGGAAACGTTACTTCCCCTACTTTGGGTTCACCCTCCTCTACTTCCTTTCTTTTCTGACTTGGACCTCCCATGCGAACCATAAGAATCGGAGCTTCGCCGACGTCATTCTTCTCCAATGGAGCGTCGGCGACCTTTTCTTTCCCCTTTCTTATACCTTTTACTAGGTGTTTCAACTGTCCGGACTTGACAGCTTCCTCTATTTGTTTCTTTAGTTCTCTGCAGCTATTCGTCTCATGACCAAAATCTTCATGGAAGTAGCAATACTTGGTCATGTCTCGGTTCCTTCCTTTGCTGGTCATGCGAGGAGGGAGTTCGAAAGCCTTTGTTGCCCTCTCTGTAGCCAAGATTTCTTTCGGAGACTTCATTAAGCTTTCAAGCAGACCATGATTAGGGCCTTTGCTATAAGGAGAGAACCTGTGCTGGTTCTTGTTTTTACCCCTCGGCCCTTCCCAAGAGGATTGCCTTGAGAACTTTCCGCTATGTTCCCTACTTTCAACCGGAGCCCCGTTGGTGGACACTTCTTTGGCTTCGATCCATGTGTATGTCTTCTCCATGAGACCTTTATACGTGGCTGGGAGATCGGTGGATAAGAATTCCACCAAAGTTCGGTTTCGGAGACCATGTACGAAGCCAGAGATACGTTGATCTTCATGTAACCCCAGAATCTGAAGAGTTTCGTCCATGTATCTTGTGACGAAGGCTCTTGTACTTTCACTATCCCTCTGTTTGATGTTGTGTACTGTCAGGTGAGTTTTCGTGAATTTCTTCTATTGACTGAAATGTGACCGGAACTTAGCCTTTAATTCATCGAGATTCACAATGTTGCCTGGTTTCTGCCCATTCCACCAAATACGGGCAGAGTCTTTCAAGGTGTACGTAAACATATGACAAGCCACAGGCATGACCCATTTCTGCATCCTAATTGCCCCTTCGAACAAATGCAAAAAGTTGTTAGGATCCCCCTTTCCGTCATAAGTGCCTATGTGGGAAGTTATCTTCAGGCAATCAGGTAAAGGTTAGTCTTCGATCCATCTTACAAAAGGGGGAACCCGTAGGCTCTGAGTACAGGCAATTATAGGGGGCTGCGTCCATAGGGATGCCAGGATACGGATTATGGTTGGGGGGTATTCCGGATAGAGTTTGGTTAGGGTACGGATGGTAAGGTGTGCGCATATTAAAGGGATAACTATTATTCATAGTATAAGGAGGATAAGCTACGGGATGCCCGAACGGTACCGTAGTTTGTGGGAAACTCTGGTTACTTGGCTCTCCATTTACCGGTGGGTAAAGGTTTTGAGGATAAGTTTGAGTGTGGAATTGGGGATACATACCATTGGGAGGAAGGTTTCCCCCCATATTGAATAGAGGTGGATTGCCTTCTACGCCGGATGCGTGAGAAGGCTGTAGCGGAACCCCCGTTTCGGTTCTCCCCAGATGAGCAGCCAGCAGCGGAGAATATTAACCTCCATGTTTTCCCTTCGTTGGCTCCCTCCATTGGAACCTTTAGCCATCACTCCTTCTCTTCTTGTAGGAGCCCTTTCAGGGATCCCTTCGAAACTAACAGACCTTCTATTCGTTCTTCGACTAGAAGGGGATCATATTCTCATAGCTGAGTGTGTGACCCCTTGCACTGAGGCCTCGGTTCCATCTCCATCTCCTCATCGTAATCATCGCTAGAGTATTCCAACTCCCTGCGCATTTCCGTATTTCGGACCTGTCTCCTACGGGCCCTTAGTAATGATTCCAACTCTTCAAAGTTGGCATCAACAAAGGCAGGGCTAATGACAGGCTTCGGGTTAGCTGATGTCAAAGTGTGGTGATTGGGTGTTATTTCTGGGTGAGATCGTGTAGTGAATGTGGAAGCCGTAATTGGCGGAAGGTTGTTAGGGTCAGTTGATGGTATTGGTGTTAAGGTCGAGAAACCCGGTGGGGGTGTAACTTCTCTTTCTGGATTCATGCCGAAAAAGTAGCGGGTATATTTGACTGGTTATTTGCTTGGAAATAACGGGACTAATTGTAGCGGGTCCCACGGATGGCGCCTCTGATTGTACAATAAATTGCACGACCAGGCCTTCGATGGTGATCAAAGGGTATAAGGGGTGTTGTGATTACGCCAAGCTTGGATATAACCTGAAATAAGAAATACTAAAACACTACGTTAAGTGATTGCGCAGGGGTTGGACCCTGCGAACTACCTCCGGCGTGTGAATAAGTACTTGGTATAAGAATTTAGGCGAAAAGTGTAGTAAAGTAAAGTAGGATAGATTGCATACCAGATTCCCAACTCGTCCAAGGCTATTGATAGGGAAGAAATAACCTTGGAGAGTGTTTGCACGAATTTCGGAGATCATAGGGGCGTCCCATGACGTGTGTTGACCACTAGGGCCTAATGTCCCACTCCTCCTAGTTTAGCGGGGGAGCTAATGGGAAAGAGAGGACGTGGGTAAGACTTGGTCTTAGCGATATTTTGTCTTGGCACATGTTCCGTCCTAACGACTTATCGAAGGATACCCCGAAGGGCTTAATCCTTCGATTGGCGAATTCCCATTTGGTAACTAGATCATAGGTGACTAGTTTTACGCCACAGAAAGTTTTAGGAGGCTAGCCAGAGCCTTGATTATGTAGGTTGCGATCATACTCGAAGGGGGTCCTTCGACCTGATCGGAGGGTACATCATCAATATATGTTGTAAAACATATAAAAAGTAACATTCCATATAAGTAAAATGTTAAGTCTTAGTTTGGAATGAAACTTTACTTGAAAGATTTAGTAAATAAGACATACAACCTTGAAATAAAAGTTTATTATTTAATAAACATGCGCGGTAAATGAATCTAATAGAACATGATATATCTTTTAGATAATCTAAATTGATATGTAGAACATGAATAAAATCTAAGTATGACTCAAGGATTTTTCATGAACATCATGTTAGTGTTGTATCATGCTTAAATACAAGATGATTTGACAACATTGATATTTAATTGAAAGTTATTAGATAACTTGTGTAATAAATATTCTAAAGGAATATGTTTGGATATAGAATCACATCCTCAGCCTGGAATAGCTTCCAGATTCTATAGATGAACAATTTTTCAAATTGTTGTGAAAATTGTCATTGCTGACAAACTTGAATGTTTGGAAGGCATCAAACATTACACAATAGATATTAATGTTTACGGGAATTTTAAAGAGCATATTGTTGTTTGCATACAATGATGCTAATGAAATTTAGATGACACTCAATACTAGTCATGGTAAGGATTTCATCCTTAGTTATATGTACTAGTTGTGCTTACTAAGAGCATAGTTGCATTATACATTAAAGAATAAAAATACCTTAAACTTTAAAATGTTTTAGAAGTTTGATTATCATAAGTTGGTGGTTAAGGATGACACACATTTTATGAAATATTATGTGGCATTATCAAAATAGTTGAGTATGCACATACAAGAACTTCACTAGTTGAATTCTTAAATAAGTATTCTCAAGATTCCAATAGATCAAGTTTTTTAATAGAATTCTCTCAAGATCAAGTTTCAGGTAATATCTATTCGTGAATAAATGTTATTCTAAATTGTCCGTTGTCGGTTAATAATATGGGAATATTATTAAATTAAGACAAATCTGAAGGTTGGTATGATATACTTAAAGTATATTGATGCGTAGACATGCCAATTCAGATGATATTCAAAGATACCGAATGTAGGACTTATCCCAACTACATGATGTTACTTTATGGATCTTGTCATTAAGTAAATCCTAAGAAGTTATCCTCAGACTTGAGATGCAAGATAACTGTCATGAATGTAGTGCATTTTTGTGGAACAACTTAACGTTATATGTAACTGGTAGTCATAAGGGTTGTTTTCGGAAGTGTTACAAAGTTTGTGGGTTTTGCTTGTAGTCAATACATAATTTGTTCATTCAAATTAATTTTTGGATTTTAATACTGCTAGGCCCCTCGTAGGGTTGTCAAGATGATTGCATGGCCATGCCCAAGGTCTTCCCTGAATATGTTCAGATGATTTGGTAATCTTGATCAATCACAAACAACGAGAAACATAATGGTTAATTAAGGAATGACTTTGATCCGTATCCTTATTAACGTGGTATAGAAACAAAAGGATAATAATAATGAGAAATCATTAAAAGGTTTTCCAGGAGCCTTACTCGAGTTGTACTAAAAGGCATCGGCGTGTTGCAAGACGCTAACCAAATGTGATCACTCTATTAGGACATGTCTAAGTGGGAGTTGTTAGTTTATAGACATGAAATAATAGTCATGTGTTAGGATCGAACTTGAGATCACGGGATTGCACACTTTACGTATGAAATTTAAAGATTAATAATAAATATAAATGTTATATTAATTATTAATAAAACATAAACACTTAACGACCGTTAGTATTTAAAGGATAATGACTAACGACCATTAGACGAATAAAAGGAAAGAATTATAAATGAGTTTTTGGTAAGTTAAGAAGGATCTAGAATCCCTTTAGGGATACCAAATCCAATCGACAAGGGGGGAGGGCACCTCCTCAATTGCTTGAGCTCCAAGTTAACTCACCTATATAAACACATCAAGGGTTATTGTTTTCTCATAACTTGTACACATAACCTAAAGTGTTTTCTCTCCTCTTCTTCCTTGCAAAACCAATCGACACACCCTTATCCCTAAGGGTAGATCGATTTTTTTTGAAGCTATAAAAGTGTTTGTGTTTTTGTTTTACTTGCATAATTTTAACTTGTTTTAGTACGTGTGTACAAGAACGTGAATCAAACACACTATTGTTTGATTCTTGGATTGAATAACAAAAAGTTAAGGGGTTATTCTTATAATCCACATAAACCCTAATTAGGGTTCTTGATCTTGATTGAAGAATAAGAGGTATGTTTTCAATTTATTATTTGGTTAATTAATTATGCATTTTATGATCTTGTTATAACGCTTCCGCATGTTTACTTTGATGCTATGCTTATATGTAATGATTGTCATGATTATATAATTCCAACAGTGAAAGAAATAAATGAGAGAGGAGAGTGGTGATGTAATTTTATATAAAAGATGAGGGGTATTATAGTCTTTTAATACCTTTAATAATGGAAAACACCCACCTAACCATGTACTTTATTATTAAAAAAGTGGACACGTGTCGCACATTCAGTGGGATCGCACATTCGCACGTTAGCACATGACTAAATTGGGAAAACATGTTGGTTTTGTATCTTTTTGGGAAGTTGAATCAAAATGTGCCATTTTAGGAATTTGCTCATGTTTGGGAGTTGGTTAATAAATAAATGAAATGATGGTGACTTATATACAACGGTTAAGATGTGTCTTTTCGAGTTGAAATAAGTATTATGTTGTCTACTTCGCTGCTTGGCCATTTGAATGAAGATAATTATGTAATGTAAAGATGCCATGTGATAGATAAATTTATACAAAGTGTTAGCTTTTGAAACCTATAGCTATTTCAAAGTGGAGGTATATATAAATAACAAATATGGTATAATTAATTACATGTAGTTTAAGTGAGAGGCTCATTCGGGTTGGTGAAACTTTCACTTGGAGTTGGAATTGGAGACGGGCTTTAAGAAGCGAGCGGGAGAGGGCTAATTTTGATCAGTTAATGGAGGTGGTTCGTGATATGATTTTGTCTAATGTTTCGGATTCATGGAGGTGGTCTCTCGAAAAGTCAGGTAATTCACTATCAAATCTATTCGTACTCGAATTGAAAAACAAAATTTTCTTTCTTCAAACAACTTCACTAGATGGTCTAAGTTGGTTCCAAAGAAGGTTAATATTTTAGTGTGGAGAGCCATTCGAGACAGGTTAGCCACTAGAGTTGACCTTGATTTGAGAAACGTAGATTTGCATTCAATTTTATGTCCGTATTGTGATTCAGAAACGGAAACCATAGAGCATCTGATGGTCTCTTGCAACTGGTCATACACAATATGGAGTTATGTTTTTCAATGGCGGGGATTTTGTTTGCCTCAACATTCTCGTGGTTGTTGATTGTTAAACATTATTGATTTCGTTAGGAATTTAAGCCAAAGGAGAAAAGCTATGTTCAAGCCTATTCAAATAAGGTGTTTTGAAGCCGTCTTGTTCTCATCTCTATGGATGATGTGGTATAGTCGAAATCGCAAGGTGTTCATGGACAAGTCTCAATCTGGTATTGAAGTTTTCAAGGAGATCCAACAATTATCATAGAATTGGATTGGTGGTAGAAGCACAAAATTGTCTATTAACCGGAATGATTGGATTAAAGATCATATAATTGCTTGTATAGATCCTAACAGTTAGGTTCCTTGTATCTAGCTTCTTGCTAGTTTTTTCTCTTCTTTATAAAATTCGCCGTTCAAAAAAACTTAAAAGAATCAGAAATTCAATATTTCCACATACTTTAAACAATACTAACGTAAATGTTCAAAACTGAACTCGTCTATCATGGTTAGCTAAACACCTCAATTTTACAAAATGATGTAAATTATAAAATTACAAAGAAGAAAATAAAATGCTCAAAATGGGTATGAAAACTGTAATATGAGTCTTACATCTGAATTTTCCAATATGCAATTTTCTAATTGACATCTTATGTTAATTCTGAGTTTGTAAACTTATGGATATCCGATCCTTCTTTGGTTGCATAAGATGAGCTCCATTCATGAAATACTAGTACTTATTTTAAAGACGCATGCACACTTTGTCACAACTTGGACCAGAACCTCTTAGTTGACTAGTTACATGAAAATATTATGTTTGATTTTTTATTTTCACCTTTTTTTACTCATTTCGAACTTGTGCTAACTAGTTTTTGGCTTTCAGTTTTATAAAGGTTTGAAACATTTGAATACCAAATCACACTGTTATCGATCAATAATCACATAAGTATCATGACGCAGGACGCGCGGAAGCGTATTTAGATAAACCCTAATCCAAGGGTGATATACGAGGCGCACCTCAAGGGAATAAAACCCAAACAAGAGATTAACTCTTAAAACACAAAGTTTATTAATAATAATGATCAAAAGATATCTCTTACAATGAAACATAAGCCCTATATTTATAGGGTAGTAAAACTTGGGGAAAAAGCTAAACTAAATTATTCTAGAATAACTAAAATAAGGAAACTTAAAAGAAACAGTCGACATAAAAAAAACACAAGTAAGGTTACTTTTATGCTTCCAGTAACCTTACTCCCTCCACACATATCACGACTAAAAAAAACAGAAGTAACCTCAGTAGGTTTTCTTCTTGCTTAGAAGTAACATTACTTGTTAGGAATAACATTACTCCTTCCACCAGTAATTCCATTCTTGGGCTTTGGACTTTCATATCTTCTTGCCACACTCTAGGTGCTATATATAATTCTTAGCTAGCTCTTGAATCCTGTCCTCATCATTCCCCCTCACTTTAGAAGAACTCGCCCTCGAGTTCTCACTATCAAGGGCTTCATCTACCTCGAACACCTTCTCACGACGAACCTTGTCTTCAGTAGATTTGCGCTTCACATTAACTTGAGAACCTTCATATTTTTTAACACGTCTACCACACTCCCATTGATCCACATATGAATTAGAACATCGAGTTATGAACTCTTTATCAATGATCACCAAGTCTTCAATTGCAATGAAATTAACTTCTTTGTTTACCATTGAAACCTTCATTGGATTTGTGATAATCATATTTAAATTTAACTCATAATCAAAATGACAAACCTTTAAATCTTTGATGCCTTCGGAATCCATGCTTAGCTCACCATCAAAATCCTTCAAATCTTCATCACCATTAAAGCCCGTAACTTCTTTTTGAGAAGTCTTCAAGGTACCAACTTTACTTGTTGTTTCCAACACGAAAGTTGAAATCTTGTCTTAATGTTGTGGATAGACTTTAGATTCTTCGATTTTCTCAACATGCTCTTCAACAACTTCATCATTCAAAATCTTTTCTTCCATCATAATTTCAGACTTTGGTATTTTTTGTTTGACTTTGGGTGGAACGATAGCAATCCTTTTTCCTTCCCATGAGAAAGGATAAAGATTTTTTTGAAAATCATACACGCCCTTAACCTCTTCTACCCAAGGTTTTCCCAACAAAATATCACACTCATCAAAATCATCCACAATACATAGTATCTCCCTTTTATAATTTTTCCCAATAGTTACCGGAACCCAACAAACTTGATAACCTTCAATTGGACAAATCTCCATTGGTATTTTTAGGAAATCTACCAATTTTCTCGAAACCAAATTATTAATACTACAACCATCAATAATTAAAGAACATACCGAATTATTGATTAGAATTCTCGAACGAAAAATCTTGGTTGTATACACCGGATCATCCTTCTTTCTCTCCTCCCATTCTTCAACTCTTCCATTGTTAAACGGGGATTGGTTGCTCCTATGGTTGTTACTAGATCCGCCTATGATTGGACGAATTTTTGAACCTCCATAATTGCTACCCTCGTGATTCTTATGGATTAATGCCCCACCTACGATCACGGAACGTAGTTCTTCTAGCATAGTGTAACAACTGTCAAGTGTTTTCATGGATTTGGTAAAACCATGATCCATGTACTCTCCAGACCATACCCCACCAACAGTATGGGTTTTTGAGTCTTCTACACCATTCATCATCTAGGATGCTAACAAGCTCTAGACATTAATTGAAGTAGAACTTCTACACAAATTACCACCAGGAAAACGTGTCTCTGATGCCAACTGACGCAGGACGCGCGGAAGCGTATTTAGATAAACCTTAATCCAAGGGTGATATACGAGGCGCACCTCAAGGGAATAAAACCCAAACAAGAGATTAACTCTTAAAACACAAAGTTTATTAATACTAATGATCAAAAGATATCTCTTACAATGAAACATAAGCCCTATATTTATAGGGTAGTAAAACTTGGGGAAAAAGCTAAACTAAATTATTCTAGAATAACTAAAATAAGGAGACTTAAAAGAAACAGTCGACATAAAAAAGCACAAGTAAGGTTACTTTTATGCTTCCAATAACCTTACTCCCTCCACACATATCACGACTAAAAAAACAGAAGTAACCTCAGTAGGTTTTCTTCTTGCTTAGAAGTAACATTACTTGTTAGGAATAACATTACTCCTTGCTTAGAAGTAACATTACTTGTTAGGAATAACATTACTCCTTCCACCAGTAATTCCATTCTTGGGCTTTGGACTTTCATATCTTCTTGCCACACTATAGGTGCTATATATAATTCTTAGCTAGCTCTTGAATCCTGTCCTCATCATATCAATACCAAATCCCATCAATTGGGTCACTATCAGGAAAAGGAGCTAGAAGAGAAGGTCGACATGGAGAATTTTTACCGAAGGAATTGCATTATGCTACAATAACTTGTGAAGGTCGACATGGAGAATTTTCACCGAGGGATAGTAACAGTTGATCACCTGATTTTATTGTAATCTATGATAACGTCATAACACCCTTTATGTAATTTTGCCATGTTTGCAGATTGTGGTAAAGAGGCTCACTTTAGCTGACATGGAATTTGCGGTTGAGGTTGGGAGACTTCATACTTGCATGCGTTCTACACAATAATGGTGTGAGTTTCCATTACTGTTGTGCAAAAGGACAAAAAACGCTTAGCTGCATACGACTACATGCCTAATAGTAATGTGTTGGCTCATCTTCATGAAAAACAATCAACTGAATTATTGCCTGCAAATGGAAGATGACGTTGTGTTTGTGCATATTTGTAAGTGTGTAAATTTATAATTGGTTATCAATTTATCATAGTAGCTTCACTCGTATACAATTGACACATAAATGGGATTTAGGATACTAAAAATGCATGAGTATATTATAAATACTGGACCTGGTGTTTTTATAACAACCATTTCAACCTTGTCCCACATAGGTTAAGGAATGAAATGGTGGCAGCTTATATACAACAGTGTACATATGTGTGACGAGTTGATTTAAGTATTATGTTATCCTTAAAGGAGCTGATACTCACTTATACTAAGATACTTGATTTAAGTTGGTATATGTTCCTTATGGTATAATTTATACAAAAACTTGACTTTTTGAATTACTCATGCAATGACTTTGACTTTTGAAAACTTACTATATTAATTTTTTTTAGATAGGCAATATATATATATATATATATATATATATATATATATATATATATAAGTAACCACAAAAGAATTCACGATACAATAAAAGGCATCTCTCCCCAATTAACTTACTATATTAGTACACTGATAATTCTATGCTAGATGAGCATCTACAAAGACTTAGACTTTTGAAGTACTTGTGCAAAGACTTTGGCTTTTGAAAATGTAATGTATTAGTATACTGATAATTCAATACTAGATGAGTATCCGTTCATAATGACATAATTTTAAAGCGACCGATAATTATAGTTTCTAAAATACTTATGAAGACTTTAACTTTTGAAACTTAGTATATTAGTACATTGATAATTGTATATTATGTGAGCATCTGTGCATAAAGACAAGATTTTAAAGCGGCAAATAGTTATAGTTGTGATAGTATGGTTAAGTATTTTATGTAACGTTTGTGTATAAAAAGTAAAATAATAAAAATTTAACTGAAAAAACTTGTAACATATGATAATTCAACTCAAAGAACTAAAAGGTCTCGTCTTTGCTAAGAGATGATTTAGCAACGTTATTCACTTTATTCATATTCTTCTACGGTTTTTTTTTTTTTTTTTTTTTTTTTTTTTTTTTTTTTTTTTTTGGTTTTTTTTTGTTTTTTTTTCAATTTTTCTTTTT
>LBNU01016205.1:137665-167967 GCA_014162995.1 Artemisia annua
GGAGATACTCCTTTCTCACTGGTCTACGGAACCGAAGCCGTGATACCAGCTGAGATTGGAATGCCAACCATCTGCACAGCGGAAATTAACGTCGCAACAAACGACGAGGATCGAAGAGTAGATCTGGACCTATTAGAGGAAAGGCGTGAGCGCGCAGCAATACGCGAGGAAAAGCCCAAATCAAAGATGAAGGGGTACTACGATGCTAGAGTCCGTCATGTTTCATTCCGGCCGGGTGACTTCGTATACAGAGAAAACGATTCCAGCCGAGTAGAAGACACAGGAAAGCTAGGACCAAAATGGGAAGGCCCCTACGAAGTCATTGAATCACTTGGAAAAGGCGCATACAGGCTGCGCGACACAAATGGCCAAGAGCTACAGCGAACATGGAATGTTGGCAATCTCAAGAGATGCTACCTCTAAATAAGGCCATGGCCCATCTCGCGGACACACATGCGTTTTAGAATACGCCCAATAAGGATCCGTGAATTACTTTTTATTGTTTGTTCCTTTTCTCNTGATTGTGCTTTTATTTTTTAAAAAACTTGCAAGTATTAATAAAACATGCCATGGTTTCTAGCTAACTCCGTGGCACGCATTTTGTTCATTAAATACATATTATTGATTTATATATTAATATCCATGATGGTATTGCCCACGCGGCGTGCATGCACCTACTAAAAACCCACGATGGTAATAGGATGAGTAAACCTACTAACGGACTTGTTGAATAAGAGGGTTGCAAACCCATCAACACCGGACCACGAGTCCTTGTTAAACACCTTATCTCCAAGACGTTGGAGTAAGTTCTTTGCGTACCCCACGACGGATGCGCGATAACGCATATGATGCACGTTTAACAAACAATAAGAGTTAAGATAATTAACACTTAAACTTACTGTGGTAAAAAACAGTACGCTGGAGCCATTATTTGTCTAAATACAAAAATTTACATACACGATTATGTTTTCTTTATCTAAGTACACAACACGCTTTTGTGTACAGTTACGACTACTTTGGAATTCGCACATACTTGATATTTCTTTACGCACACAACAAGTTCTTATATGTATATATATACATAAAGTCCTAAGTAACACAAGTGGGTACGTTGGTATTTTTTCACAACGATATCAGATTAAGATTGCAAAATACTTGATCAACAAAAATATATATTTAGGACCATACGTCCAGATGTACAAAAAAGTGTTAACAAAACACTAAACACAAATATACAATCTATATGCTCTTCACGCGCCTCAGACCCGACTCACTGCTCCCAACTGGAGAAGGCGCGGCTTCACTGATCCTTGTCAGCATCTCCGCATCAGTAAGGGCTACTGTTGCCACAGATACAGGGACCCCATCTGAACGCGGCTGATGAGCAGCTCCGATGCCACACATGACCGCCTTCCCCTTGATGCCCTTCCTCTTTGCAAGCCTAGCAGCGTGGGCGTCCATGACCTCTTGCAGAGGGACCTCCTTCTCCAGCAAGAAAGGGTTCAACGGGTCACGCGGCTGCGCGAAGACTGGGATGTGCAGCTGCGACACGTCAGGCTTCAAATAGAAGTCCGTCGTGTCCTTAGCCCCATCAGCAGAGTGTCGGGCCAAGGTAAGTCCCTTCATGATCACGTCGATATGGAGGTCCTGATCGCGTTCCAGCATAGANTACAACAACTATGACTTTTTTTTCCAAACACTTGGAAAATATTCTACACTCCGAAAACATCATAAGATTACTATGACTCGTTTACAAAACTAAGTGGTACATTTGCATAATTCGCACGCGAACATTGTAAAGAAAGAAACTCCAAGTACACGCCAAGTACCAATATTCGCGAACAACCACGAATCCAGACAAACTCATACAAGTTATGATTTTACTTGCCATGTGCAAAAAGAAACTCCAATGATTACAAGTGTACACTTAGTTATCTTCATCACGATATAACAAGAAACACTTAGTCAATACGTCATCACCATAAAATTCACTGTTACAATGTACTTTGCTACTTGCGAAAACAAGCTAATACAATAAATCTAAAAAGGCACTTACTTCATCAGGACAACCATAGAATCGACGCCCTGGGTTGGCCGATGTCCACGAAGTGCGAGTAATAGCTTGCTTACCACACCAGCAACGTACCATGTTGAAGGAAGTAAAGTTTTGGAGGAAAGCTTAGGGATGATGAGTGACAATACAATTGTGACCCAAATTAATATAGAGAACTTGGACACTGTACAACGGCTGGAAACTAAAACGCTACAGTGAATGACGATTTGCCCTTTCAAAAATCACATGGAAGTCACGATTACGGGCCGAGGGACACAATCGGCCTCAAAATCATGAAATTTAGACGCATGGCGACGAAAACTCAAACTTAGGTGCCTGGTGATGTTTTTGAGAAAGTTTAGGGACCAACGGTGTATTTTTGGCCTCATTTTTTTTCCCTCAATAGAAAAATGAATAGTTAGTGAAAAAAAGTTTGATATCGCTCACCTGTATAAAAAACCTGTAAAGACACGCTATTTAAATGTCAACTAAAGCTATAAACCCTCACACACTTCAACACACACAGTAGTGTCCACTTCACCACCCAACAAGAAGAACCAAACCAAACCAAACAGCATTTCAAAATGTTAAGATCACTGATACACAAACAAAAATCCTCCTTAATAAGACCAAACATAACCTTAATCCGTCACTTCACCACCCAACAACCACCACCACAACCACCTCAACCACCACCCCTCTCCGCCACGTCATCCTCCGAGCTCCGAAAATACCTCGGCTACTCCGCACTTCTTGTCGGCTGCGCCGCCGCCACATACTACTCATTCCCATTCCCCGAAAACGCCAAGCACAAAAAAGCACACCTTTTTCGCTACGCCCCATTGCCAGATGACCTCCATACAGTTGTCAACTGGAGTGGGACCCACGAGGTGCAAACACGAGTTTATCACCAACCCGAAAGTATTGAGGAGCTGGAGGGCATTGTGAAGGATGCTAATGAGAAAAAGGCGAAAATAAGGCCTGTTGGGTCCGGCTTGAGCCCGAATGGGATCGGGCTTGCGAGAAGTGGGATGGTGAATCTGGGGTTGATGGATAAGGTGTTGGAAGTGGATAAGGAGAAGAAGAGGGTTAGGGTGCAAGGGGGGATAAGGGTTCAGGGGCTTGTTGATGGGATTAAGGAGCATGGTTTGACTTTGCAGAATTTTGCGTCGATTAGGGAGCAGCAAGTTGCTGGCATTGTTCAGGTTTTGTTTTTGCAATTTTTTCCGTGTTTTTTTGGTTAAGTTGTTTGTGTGTTGTTTGGGGATTTTAGGATCTACGCAATTGTGGTGTAGTGGAAAACAGCTTGTGTATCTATGTTGTTCTTCTACGTTGGTATTTGCAATTGCTTATTTGCTAAATTGCTGTGAAATATGCAGTTTTCAGTCAGCAATTCTAAACGCCCTAGTAGTCGTTAAACTTAGGTGGCGTATTGTTGATTCAAATTGTGTTTGGTTTATAGATTGGGTTTGCAAATGGTCTGAATTGAGTTTGTAAGTAGCCATATTGTCATGTTCCCCCAGTTTTCCTTTTTTAAGCACTCTCCTCAAACACACCTCTGCTAAAAAGCTCGTTGATCCCATGCAAATGCAACTATGCAAAGGTTTTCTCACCATCTACTGCCATGCCATCCACCGGGACTAACAGTTTAGTATGTACAAAAGCTTTATAAGTGATCGGAAACACCTGTATATAGTGTTTGGTATAACTTATTTAAATGCATATTAAGAAAATTATCGTGCTAATTTAAGGGGTGTTAGACACTAGTTTGGATGGTACCTGCTTATTAGTGACATATGCAACTTTCAATAGGCAATTAGAAAAACCCTCTTAGTAGTGAAACTTGGGTGGCGTTGTCAGGAATGATAATGTATGCGTATGATTTACCAGATGACATTTAGTTCATAGATCGAGTGTTGGAATGGTAAAGTTTAGCGTGTAAGTAATCATATTGTCTTCTTCCAAGTATTTTTTCACCAGTAACAGTTTCAGACTTTGTCACGTAAGAGGCTTGTTTAAACTTTTAATTGCACGCGAGAAGTCGCAACTATTCACTCTTCTTTTGTTTTCTTGCAGTAGTCCATGTTTTCCCTTAAAGAGTAGAAGTGTGACTTTCAGAAAGTATTTCCTAGATTCATAGGATGGACATATTGCTTGCGACTTTCTTTTTTTTTTTGGGTAACCATGGGTTCCGACCTTTTGGCCGATTAATCCACGGGGTTTGAACCCACCGCCACACAAACTCAAACCAGGTAAAGTCCTCCCTTTTCAGGAGGTTGGTGTGGCCACTTCAAGGTTGTTTGCACCTAGCAGGAATTGAACTTGAGACCTCACACATTTTAGATTGATAGTCACAAGCCCGTTTGCCACTAAGCCACCCTTGAGTGATTCTAGTGAATGATATAATGGAAACAGCTGAAATTACGAGTCCTGCTTCTACATCTTGAAATCCTCTGCTAGTTCACAAAATCCCAAATTTATTGTGGGCTTAAGATCCTTATGGTTGTAGGTTGGGAGCATTAAGGGTTTTTTTTTTTTTTTTCCTTCATGTGTCTTGTTAGCATCTCCGAATTTCTGGATTACATATTTGTTTAGAAAGGTTAAATGATCGGTTTTGGATAATCAATTTCATACTAGCTGCAACAAAATTAATTATGTAACTGTAGAATCGGGTTACTCAATTATTCCTCTTAACCTTATTTGCACATGTGCCACAAGAAATATCATCCTACTCTTAGTTTTTTAAGTAAACAGAATTTGCCAAATGCTAAAACAGCTGATTGTTTGATCGTTACAGCTTCAAACTTAAGTATCTTCTACAACTTGTTTCCTTATGTATTTTAGCCGATTCTGATGATTTAAAATCAAATAATTTCATTCACCCCCATGTGTTTGGCTTTTCTTTTAATTTGTTGTAATACAATGCATAAGTGTTGAAAGTGTTTGGGATAACTCACTTAAATTGCTTATGCATATTTATAAAAATAACTCATTAGCATATGTGGTGTCAAAACACAATGCAGTAGACGGTGTTTTGATTCGCTTATGAGCTTATTTGAAATAGGCTAGTTCAAAATAAGTTTCTTCAAAATCCAATAAGCTGAAGAGCTGTTTAAAATAAGTTTACTCAACATCCGTAAGTTGCAGTTTGACGGCGGAGAATTTGGAACATGTTTACCATGTTTGATGACCAGATTGGCACGGGTCAAATTATAATGATCAATGTGCAACAGTGAGACATGTATGCTGTTATAGGATAGCAAAGTACTTACCTCGTGGTGTTCCATATTGGTCATTGTACAATTGTTGTGCCAATCTAGTCCTCAAGCTTGTGGTTTTAATGTCGTTAAATAATAATGTACTGTCTAAAATGTTTTCGTTTTTACAATTCGTCAATACGAAGCCACTGGAAAGTAATTGTAAGTTTAATGACGGTATGTAGAATATTGAAAAGAACACGGTGTAATTTTATGCCAATAGTCCTTAATTGAGCCCTTTAAAGTTCTCATCTTAATGGACTGATATCCAAGTGTAGTTTCCCAGCTTTGTAATGACATTACACTAACCGCCATATACTGGAATGTGTTTCAAGATAACCTAAAGTTCTTTAGTTTGAATCCTACTCATGGGTAATTAATCAACTATTTTTTTATGGATATTATGACGTATGTGGGGCGCAGTAGAGCATTGTTTTGTTCATAAGGAACTTAAGCTGTGATGATCTCCATTTAATTAGAACACATCAGGACATCAAGTTGCCTTTTAAAATGGTCTACTTATTGCGATGTTGTGTGTTGGATCCCGTTTTAAAACTGATTATATGAAAAATCTGTAGTTAATGTTGGCATAGACAGCTTCTACTTCTGGTTACCTAATTATTTAGACGTGATGTAATCAGTTTTGATACTCGTTTTCATACTAGTTGCAACAAAGCTGATACACCTAGGGTAAAACTGACTTAGCTGATTAAAATCTTCATCTTCATTTTTTATATTAGAAGATAAATTTTACTCTCATCTAACAATTTGTATATCACTTTGCTACAAGAATGTTTTTTTGGTCATTTCATTTACTAATTTGTTAAACAACTCAGATTTTTTCAAAATCCAAACACTCAGACGACTATTTTTTTACTGATATAGGTTTAAGTTTAAACAATAAAAGCACATCCAAACACTATTTCTGTCAACCCAATTAATGCATCTGATTATCCAAATCAGATAAGCTGGTGATCCACAATCGTATAGGCATATAGCTATCTCATTACGCACTTCCAAACACCACAGCAAGTGTTTGGTTTTTTTATTATAATACGTGGCACGATTGCATAATCGTTGTATTGTCTTTAATGCTGATTGGTATCTTAAACTCCCATGTTCATAGGTTGGCGCACATGGTACTGGTGCAAAGTTGCCTCCAATTGATGAGCAAGTTATCAGCATGAAATTGGTTACACCTGGAAAGGGTACAATCGAAATCTCAAAAGAGAAAGACCCTGAACTATTCTATTTAGCGCGGTGTGGGTTAGGCGCACTTGGGATTGTTGCTGAAGTCACTCTTCAATGTGTCGATAGACAAGAACTAGTCGAGCATACATTTGTTTCTAACTTGAAAGAAATCAAGAAAAACCACAAGTATGTATCCTTTTCCGGTTGATAAGCCCATTTTTGTTTTTTTGTTTTTCCTTAATTTTGTTCTTGTTTGACTTGAGAAGCTAATGCTTCAAAATTTAGATAACGAGGTTGATTTATATATGTCAAGTCAGCTATCCAACACTCTCCGTCCGTCTATATTAATTTCTTCTTATTAAGTTTGTTCTTTGCGGTTGCAGAAAGCTTTTAAATGACAACAAGCATGTAAAGTACCTTTACATACCGTATACGGACACTGTTGTCGTTGTAACATGTAACCCAGTTTCTAAATGGAGAGGCCCGCCCAAATTTAAACCAAAGTATAGTCTAGAGGAAGCCTTACAGCCTATGCGTGATCTATATCAGGAATCGCAAGAGAAGTACAGGTACGGTTATTGTTTCCTATACTGACTGCATAGTATCAATTGCAAACCTAGCCTCATTGAATAACGTAAATTTCTATTATAGACTTGCAGGACGATAATGTAAGTTTATTGTTTCTTGTACCGGTTATTAGGTCAACTTCTGTCCACTTTTGTATGATGCATTCCCTTCCTCCTGAAACAAATCATTTACGTTAAGGATTGAAAAGAATTGTCAAGTCAACTTTTATGCAAGGTGATTTTGCACTTGCTTAAGGGGGTTATTTGGATTTGCATGTTGAAAATGATTTCATGTCTACCCTTTTTCAGAAAATGTTGCTCATTTTCTCTAACATAAACACCAGAAGCACACCCAAACACTCTTTCACAGTCCGTTTGTTCTAGCTGGTTCATGTAATTATGATATTTTAACTTCAAATACTCGTTTAAAAACACACATCAAAACATATCCTAATGTTAATGAACAATAAAAATTTTATTTATCCCAGCAATAAAATCAATGGAAGGTCTATGTATTATTTAGAACAAGTTCTTAATATGGTTCAGAGAGGTTAAGCCAATGATATAAGGACAAAGGGATTGTATGGATGGAAGGAAAGTGTCATATAACATATGCCTTATATTTATAATCCAATCTGGCTTTATTTAGTTCCGTAATAATTTATTTGCAGATCCCATCCAACGGCAACTTCATCTAAGGACGAGAATGAACCAAAGATTTCCGACCTTTCATTTACTGAGTTAAGAGATAAACTACTATCCATGGATCCTCTTAATAAGGAGCATGTTCGAAAGATAAATCAAGTTGAGGCTGAGTTCTGGAAGAGATCAGAAGGATACAGGGTAGGCTGGAGTGATGAAATATTAGGGTTTGATTGTGGTGGTCAACAGTGGGTCTCAGAGACGTGCTTTCCAGCTGGAACATTATCAAAACCAAATATGAAAGACTTGAAATACATAGAGGATGTTATGGAGTTGATAGAAAAAGAAGAGATACCTGCTCCTGCACCTATAGAACAGAGATGGACTGCTTCGAGCAAAAGTTTGATGAGTCCAGCTTCAAGCTCATCAAGTGATGATATATTCTCATGGGTGAGTGGAATATGGGGGTGTTTAGATGTTCTTCTTAGATTATGTGATATTGAATGACTCAGATTCAGATAACCACTATATCAAAATTGGGATGTAGAGGATGGTGCCGGATAGTAAGCAGATTAATCATATGTTTGATTGTATGCCTTATTCTGATGATTTATGGAATTTATAGATAGAATGTGCATAGGAAGTTTTTGTAAAGAAACGGGTAAATTTAAAAAAAAAATAGTAGTAGAAGTTCGTCAAATTAGATTAAAGGGGAAATTTGGAAATCGATTTTCTTAATGTCATACCCTGATTATTTGACACTTTGTGTTATCAGACAATCAGAAGCAGTATCTGTTTGTCCATGTATTAAAATAGCATCTCTGCTACTTAAAGTCACAATAATCAGATAATCTGTTCCAGAGGGCAAATCCCAAAACCCTCTAGATTGCTTAATACATGTCTTGACAGCAGTTTGACTCTGAATGTCTTTTTGTTTGAACTCAAAACTATGTAAAATTTATGTGTATATGACCGGTTATATCTTTTGTGCAATTGGCCCGACTCTTGTGCTGTTACGTTACATATCATTGCTTGCTTTGTATGTGTCAGGTTGGTATAATAATGTATCTTCCTACATCGGATGCTCGTCAGAGGAAACAAATAACAGAAGAATTCTTCCACTATAGGCACCTGACTCAAGCACGCTTTTGGGATCAATATTCTGCTTATGAACATTGGGCTAAGATTGAGGTACTTTTCACGCACAAGATATGTATATTTGCTATATTACTTATTATAAATGATGCTTAAAATGAAATACAGGCTTACGACACTAGGCTAAATGGAGCTTGACTGAAAGCTAGGGCCTTAATTGTAAAAAAACTTAATTGTAAAAAAAATGTAAAATATGCTATTGTATGGCAAGATGAGCGGGCCGGGATAGGTGGTAACTTGTGAAAACAGGCTTGTAGGGCATGATGAATGGGTCCTGTTAGGTTGACCAGCAAACACATGGTAACTAGCTAGGGGTTTTGGGTAGTAATTACAGAATATCTTTGACTACCTCCATCTCACTGATCATGCAAGTGAAACTCAACTTTTGGAGTAACCCATAATTAGATACTACTTGGATACCCGCGCACAGCGGCGGCGATAAATATAGTAATAATATAAATATAGTAAATGAATTGATAACCCAACTCTCCCCGCAATTCCTTACCCGCTTAGTGAATTCGTTTCACTAACACTCCGAATGTATACGTGTTAGTTGTATGTGTTTGCTTGGGTTTCCCGTAGCTTTCCGGTGACATCATTATTCCCGCATATAGAAAGACTCTCACAATCTCTTTTACCCGTTAAACACTCTCCCCAAAAGTATATAATTTTGACGAATCAAGATTGTATTGATTGAAATAAAAGTAAAAGTTGTAAAAATTTGAATCAAAATAAAATAAACCCACTAAAAATGTAAAAACTAAAAACTCATAAAAATATATCAAAATGGATGTTGAATTAAAGAGCACAAAATTTTAGAAAATATGGTGAAATTAGATTATAGAAAAAATAAAGAGATAAAAAGAGACTTCAATTTTAAAATAAAGGTGATTTTTTAGTTGAAAAGTGACACATGTCACTCCATGATTGGAGCTCCTTATCTTAATTTTTGGTGGTGCCCACAACTTAAATGCTTTATATAGTAGTAAGTATAGATATAGATATATAAAATGAATGTTGAGGAAATAATAAGATTAATAGTATATAAGTTGCAAATAAGGACCATATAGTCGAGCTATGGTCATCATCTCGTAGCTTGATCTCCATTTTGGGTAATTAGATATTGTTTCCATAGCTTGATATCTTTTTAGTATTTGCATTATGGTCCATGTAGCCATATATTTGCATTTGCAATTTCTAAGACGTTTATATGTAGAAAGTTATTGACTTTGGAAGTCAAACAATTGACTTTCAATGTCAAACTTGATGTACATATATAAAGTTTAAGGAAACATGATAACTACATTATAACGTATAAGAAGTACTCTATGATCCTGGTGTTAATATTCACGAATAAGTTTGGCATTTGAAGTCAGAGGATGAAGACTACCAAAGAACAAAAGGAGTACTATTTAGAACCAGAGATGGTTTGAGTCTTTGGATTAAGCTGCAATCCTGTGGTCTGTGGAGTTGAGGGCTAGTGATTTACCAGGCATTGCTTTGTGGAGTCCCGGTATACCTGAGGTCAACATAAGTGTCTTGTGTGGTGTTTCCCTTGTACCCATTAGAAAAAAATACGAATGATGGGTTGTTCAGGTTTAGTATCCACTGAGGTGTTTAGATGTGTGTTTTATAATTGATTATGTGATATTAATATTAAAAATCAACTAATCACCTCAAATAATCACCAGCTCGATAATCTGTTATTTTAGTGTTTAGCAAATTCTTTTTATATAAAAAGTTACAGTACTAAATAAAATGACGAAACTTTACAAGTTCTCGAAAAATTAGACACCCGTTTGTGCAATGTAAATATAAGTATCCTATTTTTGTTAACATAATGAGTGAAGTAAATTATTATTCCATTATGTGATCAGGTTACTTGTAGCTGAAACTGATAATCCAAAAGGGACCATTTGACATAAATATTTGGATATGCGGAAACAGGATAATGCATTACACATATATAGACCGTTATCGTGTGTACTCTACGACGTATATTTAAAGTAGTATCTAAAACTCACAAGTCTACATTTTATTGACAAAATTAATTTCCAGGTCCCAAAAGACAAAAATGAGCTTGCAGCACTCCAAGAAAGGCTAAGAAAGAGATTTCCTGTTGATGCATTCAACAAAGCACGAGCAGAGTTGGATCCCAACCGGATCCTTTCCAATGGCATGGTGGAAAAGATGTTTCCATTAAATGATGCTACTTCCTGATAATCATCAGTCATCGGGTATTAAAATGTAGTTGTACATTACATGAAAGAGGATTCAAATACTAAAAGGATATCAAGCTATGGAAATAATATCTTCATATCCATGTTTCATCATCTCATATTATCTAGTTTACATGATTACTTGATTGTTAAGTTCAAAGCATTTAATAAACATGAATGCTTTTGGTTTTTGAGTTCGTGTGTATTGGTGATTTGAGGTTTTCCTATTTCGTCGTCCTTTTTTCCCCGATGATAACAAGAGTGATATTGTAGACTTTCTTACTCTGAAAAATGTAGGGTGATACCGTATAATTGATTTTCAATTGTGTCGTTTTGTTTATGCGGATTCTTTGGAAGGATTGAAATAAGACAAATAGATTTATTTCAGAGGCAACCGAAATGAAATCGAAGTAGTTAAGCTGAATGTGTATGTTTGGCTGATATATGTTATAATTGTGATTAAATTCCTTTGTAAACATGTGTTTGGTTTGTATTATCATTTAGACTACCCTTTATTCTGAAGTGAAATAGTCAAGCTGAATTGAAACTTACAACCCTAGCCAAAAGTAGTCGAAATGGAACACTTGCAAACAGGGATGTAACCAGGGTAGGTACCGGAAGTTCACAGACATCCATAGATATTTACGTTGTTTTGTCAATGTATGTATAAAATCTTGATTTTTCCTAAATACACACCTTCAACAATCTAGTTTAGATTTTCTTATGTGCTCCTGGTGAATTTTTAGCCCTGATTCCATCCTTACTTGCATATGCAAAGAGAACAACACTTGTGAATTGTGATATACGGGGCTTAACAACTTGTGGGTTGTGGGCATGTGGCTAAACCGTGGACTAACATGCTTTTTTGGGTATATCATCAAATGATCTTATGTTATTCGAAAGACCATTTTTGCATTTTATTCAAGCCCACGTCTCTTTCACTATTTTTGCAATTATCCTATATATATATAATTAGCGTGTAAAACTCCGCCGTTTCGCCCCTAATTTTCCTGCAAAAAAAATGGCCCAGGGTCGTTAGCCTATTCAGCCCAATGTTTGCTTCATGATGATCCAGCCCAGTAATTTGTTTGTTGATATATCTGATTTCTACACAATGATAAACCTAGAACATTTTCAAATTCTACACATGATAAACATTTGTGTTTTACTCAATCCAGAACATTCTCACACACCAGATGATCGGACCATGAGAGTTAGGGTTCCAATTTTGGGGCTTTTGGTTGCCGGATATGCAAAGGTATGTAAGCTTTTAATTATAAATATTTAATTAGATTTTTTGTTTATGAGCTTTTTTGATTTTGTTCGGATTAACTTATTATCCTAGCTTATGAGCTTATATGATTTTGCTTATCGCTTAGGGTAGTTTTGTTGTTTTGTTAGGGGGTGTTCGGATGAATTTTTTTTCTCACGTTATCAGCTTATTTGGGGCTATTATTGTTTCCACAAACGTTGCAGGCAGTAGTTATGTTGCTCGTGATTGTCTATTAAAACTATATTTTTATTTATTGATTGTGGTTGCAGCTATGTGATCTTATTTGGTTGTCGTTTGCAGGACATATGTATGAGGACACTTTGGTGGTCGGGTTGTTGTTGTGTCTGTGGAAAATGAAACCGGACCGATAATAATCCCATATATAGGCTCACGTATTCGAAATTTTTTTCGTTGCAAGTTCAGTTTATATAGTAATTAATGAAGAAAATGGCCTATGATGATTGCTAAAATTTGGGGGAAACGAAATGGGTCGTTGAAAATCTGAAGGTATTGTGGCGGGGAAATGACCGGAGGGCATGGTATAAACGGTAACTATGCTACCGGGTTTGTTTTGCAGCCATGGTGCGCCTCAGTTGTTTCTGTGTCCCAGCCCTCATTTACAAGTCTGAGGCTAATTGTTTTCTGAATCAAACTATTACTATATATCCTTATAAACCGTTTAATCCGCCGTTGTCTTGATGACGCCAGCTGGTCTAACTTTTTCTGAGCGCAACTCTTAGTTTTCCAGACTTTCTAAAATTAGCTTTTTGATTAGTAATTTGCAGCCATGTTATTAAGGCGATGATGATAATTTTGTACAATTACATTTTTTCAACGCCAGTTCCTTGGCGGGGCAACCAGAATTGTGGTTCCAGCCATGGTGTGCGTTTAATGTCAATTCTATATGTACATATCTGAGCCTCATTTTTACTGGGCTGTTATATAAAGACCAAGATCAGAACTATGTTGAAAGAGCCGAGGAGCATAAGATATGCTAACGAAAGACATTGGCGACCTCCAAAAATCATACCAGGTATTGTATACCATCTTTTAGTCTCGCAATAATTGTATAGGACCACTAGAACATATGTATCTTCACTAGAGTATATGTACATATGACATGTGTTGATTTTATTTTGAGTTATTGACCCATTTTACATATCAACTTACCATGCCTTAAGAAAATTACAATTTCTACTCAAATGTTTTCACGATTCATCGATGAAAACTGTACCATGTCCACCTAGAGTTCTAAATAAACAGGTGCGAAATGGGTTTTCTTTCCATGTTTTCACTTTATTGTAAACAAAATGCTTTTCAAGTATTTTCATATTGCAGCGCCTAAACGTCCACACTCAGCTTTCTAAAATTTTGTACTTTTTAGTCTTACCATTTTCGTGTTTTTTTCAGGATGCATCGATACCAGATCGTTCTTCTTCAACACATTTGGACTGCCAAACGTTGAATTCCATAGACTTTTCTCCTAACGTCTTCTCATTAAAACTGTGTATGTTGCAAACATCTAATTCTAAACTTGACTAGAACGTAATTTTGATCCCTTCCGTTTTTGCCAGAGCAGGATACACATAAAAAATAGAAATGGCAAAACGATTCTTTTAGGAATATTTTTTATAAATATCTGATCTTGGTATTGTTTGATATGAGATCAGACGATGGAGAGTGTGCAACCATTTTATCCCAAGCCTTTATGTGTATTGATGTTCGCAGAGGAACATTCAAGATAAAATCAAATAGTTTGAATCCAGGTATGTACACATTTTCTAGAGGTGGCACTGTTGACACGTTTATCTACAAATGTGTTAATTTAGTTTATGTTGTATGTCTAAGGGTCAAAAGGGTTAAGCCGATTCTTTTTCAAAGATGCAAAATGATTAAAGCACTAAGCTAAAAGAATTGCCTAAAAGTGAAACCGAACAAATAGATTGAACGGGTTCGTTCGTGTTGAATATTATCTAAACTGTATCCACGTGCATAAATTTTGTGACTTCTGTTTTCATTGTTTGTCAGTTGTTCAAGAGGAAGCTAGAACTGCAGCAAATCTTGACCTGTCGCAAACTTTTGCTGCTGGTAATACTGCCCATACTTGGCAGATCCTTCTGATATCGAAAATATAACAGGTAACTTGCTTTATAACATATGTATGTGTCTTCAGGAAAATTAGTAGTTATGCTATATTAGACCCAAAAAAATTCCGCATGTTCGGACCTGTAGCAAAACCAGTAATTTTATTGCAAAACTAATACAGGTACGTACATTCCTGATAAAAGTTCCTCAATACATTGTAACATATAGCACAACTAATAATTTTATAACCACTGCCTGTAGATACTAGCGACATGTTGGACAAAGTGCTGGTGATTTGCATGCTAAAAACGGATGCACGCACCAAAGGCTTCAAGGTACACAAACTTAATGCCATCTACTCCATCAGACCAGCTTACGATGGTTGCTATTGTTTTTATGCATATTTTTGTACTTTGGCGCTTCTTGGCAACTAACATCATCGATAGAATAGTAAATAATTTAAAAAAACCCCGTCTTGGGATTTCATTATCATGACAAGTGCCGATCTTTTGGCTTATATCAAAACTTTTATTCATATGTACTGAAAACTCTAAGATGTCTCCTGTCCCGAGTGTGGATCTTTTTGCTTATTTATTTACACTTATTTTCTGAAAGCACAAACGATATCTCACTGTAATTATAGTAAGTCAAAAGAACAGTACTTAATATGAGATTATGCGCAATTACATATATAATGCTACCATTCTCACTTTGAAGTAATTACTTTCATCGCCTGTATGGCGTGGATGTAGTAAGGCCTTTTTCAATAACTTTCTTTATTCTTAATATATGTTTCTTTGGCAAATGGAATATGTCAAGCTAAAACAGGGATGGAAAATTTTGACTAGCGTCTCTGGTGAGGGAAATGCATACCTGCAAGTAAGTTCATAAGCATACAGTTCTGTTTTTGCCGTTGCTATATTGAACGGATGATAATAAAAATATTAACATAAACCAACTTACTCCTATCACTAATGAATACAGGAAACTTAATTCAGTTATGGGACCTTTACAAGGAAGACCTACCTTCGTGGTCCATAGTCGTGAGAACTTCGTTGGGAATCGTTTATCTTCTTGCGTGGCTTTTAGAACCTTTTATGCCATTGGTTTCTTCTAAGGCAAGTAAACTTGTATTTCTGCATAAAATTTTGTAAAAGAAAGTTACTGTGTGTCCGAACTTCTTTGGTCCGAATACAGTAGTAAAAAAATTTCGCAAAATATAGCATGGAAAAGGGGTGTTTGGGGACACATTTTACAGCTTGGTGTGCTGTTTTTTAACAACTTTATACGGTGCTTTTTAACAACTTCTATAGGTTGTTTCAACAGCAGAAACGGGTTGTGTGAACACTGACTTTACTTTATTTATGCAAAATCGCCTCCGCCAAAAAACAGGCACGCCCGCAACGCGGCGATCGTCGCCATTCTCGTTATTCTTAATCAGACTCATATGTTCGGTTTACATTATTCATTTATTCAACACTTAAACCACTATCATAAGTCAATGATAAAGCGCCTAACCTCCTCACAATAGGTATAAGGTTCAAACCTCACAAAATATATAATTAAAAATGGCCAGCAAAATGATACGATCATTGGGATAATTAATTATGAAATTACTATTAGATAAGTATTAGGTTATTTTATTTGATTATTAGATATATATGTTTTATTTAGGTAAAGATTAGGAGGTGACTTGTTTTACGAGAATAGGTTATTATGTAAACATGATTAGGGTTGTAATCTTATTATGTGGAATGATATGAGTTATTGATTTGGTTATCAATATTGAAGGGCCGATTTATATCATTAATATAAATCATTGGGGGTCGGTTTATCCTATTAAAATAAATCATATATCTTTTTTATTTTCTTCTCCTTATTCTATTATCAATCCGATTCGTATCAATTGGTCTTTAGGGTTTCAAAAAAAATTTTACTAGTTCATCAGAACACTATTCATCCGAATCACTATTCATATTAGAAGTACTGTTCATCTGAATTACCATTCACCATCAGAAAACACTGTTCATCAAACCGTATCTACTGTTCATAAAAAAAAAGTCAAATCTTCTTTTGATTTTGAGTATCAATGTCACACATATGGCGGGCTATAATGGAAGAGCATCGAGCAAGTATGCAGATTTACAAAAAGGTCCATAAGGAGACGGTGATATCTGAATTAACGATGGCGATTGTTCAGCAAAGACTTGTGATGGATATATATATGACATCAAACAAGTACTTGCGCAGAGACGAGAAAAATTGTTAGAGCTTACCGAGTGGAAGCGATCAGAGGTGTGAAGAACTGAATCAAAAGATTGAAGAACTGAAGAATCAAATTCAGTCTTTCATTTGGAATCCCAAATCTCCTACTAAAACGCTTCAACCAGTAACAACCAAGGTAGCCGCAAAACAGATTCAATATTCTTCATGGTATGATCATCTGGATTGTCTGTTGCCACCTCAACATGGTGAATCAAGCACAAAAATTGAGACGTCTGGTTAAAACAAAAAGAATACAAAAAAAGGAGGAGTCGGTAATGATATTACAATAGCATCACACGAGCAAAAGCCTATATGCTCAACAACATGCTGGTTAAAGCTTAAAGTGCAAAAAAGATCTAAGAATGGGTTTGGTTGTGCCTTGAATAAGAGTAAAGGGTCCCGTTTGGGTCTCGAACATTGTGTTACCAATAAAAAGAGAAAGAAAATGAAAAGGCCTTTCTTGTGGACAAAATTGAAGTCTTGTGTTGTCATTGAGATTGGGTAGACTGAAGCTATAGATGGTGAGCTCAATTGACAGTAGATTAGCAAATTATAAACAACCATGCCAACACTTTCTGATGTTTAATTATAACCCATAAGAAGGAGAACTACAAGTCAAAACATGGGATCCCGGAATCACGTGAGGCAAGAGTTTGGAGCAACACCTTGAAGACAATGTGTTTTTGTGGGCGGAGTAATGATACGATCTTTGAGATAATTGATTATGAAATTATTATTAGATAAGTATCGAGTTATTATATTTGATTATTAGATATGTTTTATTTAGGTAAAGATGTGGCGGTTACTTGTTTGACAAGAATAGGGTTATTACATAAAGATGATTAGTGTTTAATCTTATTATGTGGAATGATATGAATATTGATTTGGTTATCAATATTGGGGGGTGGGGGGGGGTCGATTTATCTCTTTAATATAATCCATTGGGGTCGGTTTATCTCATTAACATAAACCATCTACCTTTTTTATTTTCTTCTCTTTATTCTATTATCGATTTGGTTCGTATCACAAGAGGTCGAAAACAGCCAAGAAAATACCTCGTTCGAGCTGTGTAAATCTAAGTTAGAGACTCATGCTCTCCACGTTAAAAAAAACCTCATCCAACAATTACAAACCTAACAAGTATACTAAATAAAATAAGGGGCGAATTCATTTGATTCCACCAACAAGCGAGATACAAACTTAATTAATATGGGCCCTTAGATCAAACTAGATTATAATCACATGCGATTTAAAAATATTAATCACATTGATTTATAGTGCAATCACATGTGATGTTGATGTTCCCAAATGTTGGATAAGAATTCTAATAAACTTGAAAGCTTAGCTTAGAAATGATCAAAGAATTCACAAGAAAAATCGACATCCTCAATATTATAAGATAATCAAAAAAATAAAGAACAATATTGACATGATACATACCAACGAACCCTATAGAACCATAGAGGGGGAGGGGGTGAATATGGTCTTTTTGACTTAACTAAACTTTAACAACTTTAAGTTTCCAAGAGTGTATAAGTGTATGTGCACAACAACAACCAAATCACACAACATCGAGAGAGAGAGAGAGAGAGAGAGAGAGAGAGAGAGAGAGAGAGAGATCCACACCAAGATTACTAGTTCGGGATGGGGGTTTAGACCATCCGTACGTCCAATTGCGAATCCATGACACCAATGATAATGTAGGATACTCATAAGCTTAAACTCATATGGTCTTGTGTATAATGGATCAAATGTAAGAAGAAATCTAGAGAGAAGTTAGAGAGAGAAAGAGTAGAGAGTTGGGAGCCTTTGAGAGAAAAACATAGTCTATTAGATTCAAGTGAAAGGTCCAACCCTTCCTCATGGGTGAGGAAGGGTATTTATACATAATACTAAACGCCCATCTCTCGGGCTGTGGATCGGGTATACATTGGGTAAAGACTCGTCCGTCCTCCACGGTGTTACTTAAACTAAACTACGAACTAATTAATAAGATAAATACTACGAGCTACATAATGCTAAACAATACTCGGGGTGACCGAATCTTCAATATGAAAAACGTATTCCTAACAATCTCCCCCTAAGGGAGGTCACCCCGGAAATTAAACGTTGAGTTCTAGCATCTAATACTTTGTTGATATCTTTGTAGCTCGTAGTTGTTGATTCTTCATTGTTATGATCTTTGTGCAATCAGCAGCGGACTCTAGATGACTATTTAATGTGAAGGATGATCTTTGGCATTACTTCGAGTTCATCATCCAAATGAGTATCTTTAAGTCATCTTTGAGTAGTAACGTCTCCATGTGATTTGAACATCTTTGTGTCGGCATGCTCACACTTTTCTGGATCATGATCTTCTACATCAGAGTTGTGGAAGCATAGTTGAAGCCCATTCACTGATCATGATTTCTTTGAAAAATGATGTCGAAGTGTGAGCATGAGGTGATGGATCGGCATCTTTTCAGCAATCAACTGCAACCGTCATAAATTCCTGTAAGCAAACAGTTAGCAACAAACCATCCGGTACTTACAGGTTTGGATTTCGAGATTGTCAACAGCATAGTGTGAAGATTTTCTCTAATCCTCACCAAGGCCGTTCCTAAATCGGATGCCCCCGAAAGAGCTTACAAGATCTCACTAATTAGATCAACGATTAGGTGAGTCGCTGGAGATCACTCCACGACTGTAGACCATTTGAGACCACCGCGATCACTAAGCGTAATCCACAAGGAATTACCGAAGTGACCTGCTTTCAGGGCTATTTGATGTTGACCCTGGCAGGAAATTCCACTCAATCACTGGGAATTACATACGTATTTTCCCTCATAAGTGTTCTTGGCAGATTGCTAAGATCTGCGTAGGACTCATAATATTACAGCCGGTGTCTCCTGTTTCAATATCAACATGGCTCGTAATGAGCGGTCGATAGATTATGCAGGGTTCTCCGTGAGAATGAAACAAGCTCTTTTGAGAGAACTTGAGTGGTTAGAAGGTTTAGTGCAGTGCGTCACTGGGTCCATGACGTCATTTCTTCAATACCGGTGTCACCTTAGCAACAACCAGTAGCATATGAATTGCCCTAAGGTTGAATAATGTGAGGGTTATTTCTTTTCATCCTTTCTCATTTCATTTCTTTTTAACTCTTCAACCCCTTCTTTCTCCTTTCTCACATTACTTCTTTTTTCATAATCATACCTAAGGACTTTCTAATACTATCTATTCGGTATTGTCCTTGGGTAGATCCCTCCGGCTCTGGCGGATCATAGGACGGTTTTCCTAACCTTAGTCACCTTATAACTTCATGACTATCCTACGTTGCCATCAACCAAATCATTGAAAATTCTCAAAGTGTGTATGATTAATAAACACATTTTTCCTAACACTTTGAGAGTTTTATGATTTTTCAAATGCTCCCCCTTAACATGTGCTCATAGGTTTTTGATAGAAATTTGCACATGTTGGGGTGAGTTGCACTTTTGAATTGATCCACTCTTAATAGACGTATACCCTAGGGACACGTTTACGTTGCTTAGTTAAAGGGATCCATTATCAGCTTTTAGGTGATAACTAGCCCTAGTAACTAACTTGATGTTGTTAACATTCCTAAATAAGGAAGTTAGACCCGTCAAAGTATACATCTAATAAGAGATTCTCGAAACGGTACCTTCTACTTGGATAAATCCTTTCGAATTACAAACATTTGTGTTTCGTCAATTCATGAGTTAAATCTGAGCCACACTCAATGAGAAATGCCGAATCCTTTTATCACCGAAAGCCATTTTGCTCCCCCTCAATATGTGCATTGATATTTTGAGAAATTTTGGCACATATGGAAGAGCTATACATTTAAGTCCAAAACATCACATTTTAACCAGATTTCATATTTAAATCACATTCTCTCCCCCCGATCAAAAATTTTCAAATCATTTGAGATTTTGTGATCCTAATTGATTTAAATGAGTTTAGAAATATGGAAGAAAATGTGGTCAGATTTTAACATGTACTGATTATGAGACGGACTAATCACTGCTGTTGGTGCACAAAGTTTTGAATGGTGCAGAAATTTTGAGCAAATACTCTCCCCTCAATTAATGACCCGTATTCTACTTAAAGAGCAGTAGTCATTACATTGAGCATCTAGTATTTGTGAAAATTTAAGTCCAATTGCCACCTTGTGAACCTCAAAGTCTCTCTTGAAGAATCATAGATGAGAGAGACTTTGGGATGAAAGAAGACTTCTCTTCTTTTACAAGAAATGACGCACTGAAACGTACATTATTTCGAGGAAACATGGATATAAAGTAATCCTTGCCCGAGTGAACTTCACCCGGTGAGAGGAACAACCGTCTTTTTGGCGACGTGTTTTCCCCATATATAAGTGCGGGTTGCTATCTGAAGTAATAGCAAACCGATATGACATGTTCTAACCATTTTGTTATAACTTCTGCTCGAGCTTCATTTAAAATTCCGTGCCATTGTTGAATGACATTTCTAGAACCTTAAATGTTATCAATAAACAGAAGACATGCCTAAAGAGGAACTATTTTTTTGTGTTTTTGTGTTTTTCAGATTTTTATGGTTTTTATATGTTTTATATTTTTGTATTTTCTTTTTGGTTTTATAAAATATATACAAGGATATCTGAAGAAAATCCATTACTTCTCACTTTCCTCCTGAAGACTTTTGAGTGAATCTGGTGTGATGCTCTTCATTCCAAGACGTGGGAGAATGAATTGAAATCGTTCTCTTGGAAGTGCTTTGGTGAAGATATCTGCCAGCTGAAACTCTGTCCTCATGAAGTATAGTTCCACAATACCCCTTTCAACTTGTTCCCTGATGAAGTAATGTCAAATATCAATGCGCTTTGATCTGGAGTGCTGGACGTTGTTGCAACATAGGGCTATGACACTTTTGTTGTCACAGTACATCGGAATCTTATTGTACACAAAGCCATAATCTGATAGTTGAGACTTCATCCAAAGGAGTTGGGCACAACATGACGACATGGCAATGTATTCTGCCTCTGTGGAGGATATGGATGTACTCATTTGTCTCTTTGATGACCAACTAACCAACTTATCTCCCAGAAATTGAGCTGCACCTGAAGTACTTCGACGAGTATCTTGACACCCTGCGTGGTCTGCATCTGAGTAGGCCGTGAGGGCCATAGCAGTGTCTTTAGGTTACCAGAGACCCATATGGATAGTCCCTTGAAGATACCTAAAGACTCTCTTGACCGCTTCCAAATGCTTCTTAGTAGGCTTGGATTGATACCGAGCGCACATGCACACAGCAAATAGAAGATCAGGCCTACTAGCAGTGAGATACATCAAGGACCCAATCATGCTGCGGTACTTAGTTTGGTCAACTGGGGTTCCGGAGGTATCCTCATCCAGTTTTGATCTTTCGACCATGGGAGTGTCAACTGAGTCACATGATTCAAACCCAAACTTCTTCAAAATTTCAGAGGCGTACTTTGATTGATTGATAAAAATGCCACTGGGATTTTGGGAGACTTGTAGCCCCAAGAAGAACGACATTTGTCCCACCATGGACATTAGGAACTTGGAGTTCATCTCTTTGGCAAGACGATCACATTGCATTGGTTCAAAAGAGGCAAAGATAATGTCATCTACGTAGATTTGAACATGAAGTAGATGTTTGCCCGATCTTCTGGTAACTAGTGTAGGATCAACAACACCCTTTTTGAATTTGTTAGCTAGAAGAAACTTTGATAACGTGTCATACCATGCTCTAGGAGCCTGCTTTAGTCCATATAGTTCCTTTTCAATCGATAAACATGATTTGGACGTTCAGAGTCCACAAAGCCTTCAGGCTGACTCACATATACCACCTCTTTCAAGTTGCCATTTAAGAATGCAGTCTTCACATCCATTTGATATACAACCATATTCTGACTGGCCGCATTAGCAAGAAAAATCCTTATGGCTTCAATTCTAGCAACAGGTGCAAAGGATTCTTGAAAGTCTATTCCTTCTTCTTGTCGGTATCCCTTGGCCACCAACCGAGCCTTGTTTTTCAGAACATCACCATGCTCATCAAGCTTTACTTTGAAGATCCACTTGAGAGCTATAATCATTGCACATTCTGGAGGTGGCACCAATTCCCATACGTCGAGTCGATCAAATTCATGTATTTCTTTTTGCATTGCAGTGAACTAGGATTCTTTAGTTAGTGCATCTTTGAAGTCTTTGGGTTCAACTTTGGATAGTATGGAATTGAAGAAGCACCACAAGGCATCTGTTGCAAGTTGTTTACGTGCAGATACCGGACGTGAAGGATTTCCAATGATGTTGTCAATCAGGTGATCATTTGTCCATTTTCTGAGATGCTCATGATGTAGAGGGTATTGATATGATGTAGCCGTATTTGAATCTTCCGAGGATGTAGCCTCAATGGAGGGTTCAAGAGCAAAGATGTTAACGAATGGCTCATCATTAGGAGATGCACATGGATTAACTTCAAGAGAGTTATCTGCTGCTGTTCCTTGATGTTCATACGGTGATTGATCGTTTGAGGAACGTTGAGTGTGACTAGATGATGGTGCATCCTGACTAATAGACATAGACACAGATGGTTCATTCGTTTCTTAAGGAGCATTAACAGTAATACCGTCACGGTCTCCAGCAGACGGTTCAGGTTCTTGAGTTTGCTGTGGCTCAAAATATTCATCAAACATTGGATCAAACAACTTCTTTATTTCCTCACTAGTGGGAGGTACATGAGGAGCAGCAGGAGTGGGATACTGTACAAGTCCTGAACTGATTGGTCCTGGTGTTAAGAGGTTATGTGCGGGTCCGAAACTTGTATGTTCAGGAGCCGTATGCTCAGTCAGCTCATCAAACGTGACATGAATTGTCTCCATGATTTGTCGGGATCTCTTGTTATAGATTCAGTAGCCTTTTCTATCTGGTGCATAACCAACAAAGATTCCTATATCAGCTTTTGCCTTAAGTTTTCCCAGATCTTCACTGTCGTTTGTTGGATAACATAATGCACCAAACACACGTAGAAAGGACAGATCAGGTTGTCTACCATGCACTAGCTCATACGGAGTTTAGATGTGAAGAGGGTGTATCCGTTATCGGTTTTGTGTGTAGCAAGCGGTCGCAATAGCCTCTGCCCACAGATACATTGGAGATTTAGAAAATATCAGCATAGTTCGAGCAGCTTCAACCAGGGTACGATTCCGCCTTTCGACAACTCCATTCTGCTGAGGCGTTCTTGGAATACTCTTCTGATGACTGATGCCAAAATTTTCATAAAATTGAGTAATTTGTTAACAAACTCAGTTCCATTGTCTGTGCGAATGATTCTGACCGTTTTATTAAGCCTAACTTGCAGTTGCTTGATTAGTTTGATAATGGTCTCATGCGTCTCATCCTTAGATCTCAAGAACTTCACCCCTGTAAACCGAGAGTAATCATCAACAATGACTAGAACATACCTCTTCCCATTAATAATTTGTACTCTCATTGGTCCACACAAGTCCATGTGGAGTGTGTGAAGAACTTCCACAGTAGAGTTGATGGATTTGGGTTTGTGAGTGTGTTTCTTGCTTTTACCCAGCTGGCAAGCGGAGCATAGATGATCCTTCTCATATTTCAACCTTGGCATGCCTCGAACAAGATCTTTACGGGTAAGCTCATTGATGGTGCCGAAATTTAGATGATTCAAACGACGATGCCATAACCAGGATTTGTTCTTAGACGCCTTAGATAATAAGCAAATAGGTGACGACCGCATCATGTCTTCGATAGAGTTGGTGTAGAGGTTTGTGCCACGACTACCTTGTAAAAGTTCATGCCCATCTAGTTCTCTAACGAAGCATGTGTGTTTTCTAAAGGCTACTTCAAGATCAGAGTCACAAGCCCAAGCCCTTCCACATAATATACTCTAGAAATCACGCTGTCACCAAACACATAATCAACATACCCCATAATGGCACCAAAATGATCATTCCCAAATCTAACAGTCCCGATAAACTTTTTCACGAAATTTCTTAGCCGTGAGCGATCCCTAGTGATATGTTTTGAGCAGCCTGAGTCCAAATACCAAAGGACGATTTGTACGACCTGCATTTGAAACCAGACAAATATGGATAACTGAAAAACGTGGATCCCCAAGTACAATTGGGATCCAATTGGTTAGCACAAACATTTTCAATGGAGATAGAGGCTGAACGTACAAGGGTATCTTTAGGCACATCTTTACTAGTGGGTGCACTAGACCTAAAGTCAATGCATTGTGTTACTAGAGGAAAAGTTCTACCAGTTGCCTTCCATACCTCAACATTTGCATACTTAAGGTTTGTCATCTTAGTTACAGGGCACTGATTTCCTAAAGTGAACTTTCGTCCAGTGGGTATCCATTGATATCCAACAGTGGTAAATAACTTTCCCGTGGCTTTCCAAACACATTTAACAGGGGATAATTTGGATGAATTCAAATATGTCACAACACAATCATCATGATTACCAGAAATTAAACAGACATTACATGTCTTACAAAGAGCAATAGAATTCGAATTAATTACAGTACGCTTGTGGCTAATACTAGAATCAATACGATTCATTTCATTCAAGACAGTTTTATTATTCCTAATGTGGTCTTCTACTCTCTTCCCTTGAACACTTTTAGCTGGCGAAGTCCTATCATTCCTTGTATTGCGACTAGGCTTTGACCTGCTAGCGTTAGTGTCAATGTTTACTCCTGTAGAATTAATGACGGGAACATTAGTTTGTTGCATGGTTGTTTGCTTTCTAGTAAGTGATGTGTTTCGTTCAAGCGTTGTCAATGGTACATCAAAGGTAACCTGCTTTTTCTTAATCTTAGAGGAAGAAAAATTAAGGTTATCTCGCATGTTGCTGATCATAGGGCATGTACCAATGGCATATTCTAAAAGTTCTTGTGAAAGATTGGTGAGGTAACTAGCATCACTAATGGAGTTATCATTAGGTTTCACCATTCTACACTCCTCAATGGTATCACGCAGTATGTCAAGGCAATCCTTAAGGTGTTTAAGGTAAACTCTATGGACTAACTCATTATTCTTAAGGGGAAGCGGTACACTCACGGCATCACATGTATATTTATTACAATCACAGAACTTTGAGACAATACAATCACTTGGCGTGACTACCATTTTCCCTTTCACCTTGGTCTTTAGATTCTCAACTTCATTTAACAAAGAAGTTATTTTTTCNGCTTGTGGCTAATACTAGAATCAACACGATTCATTTCATTCAAGACAGTTTTATTATTCCTAATGTGGTCTTCTACTCTCTTCCCTTGAACACTTTTAGCTGGCGAAGTCCTATCATTCCTTGTATTGCGACTAGGCTTTGACCTGCTAGCTTTAGTGTCAATGTTTACTCCTGTAGAATTAATGACGGGAACATTAGTTTGTTGCATGGTTGTTTGCTTTCTAGTAAGTGATGTGTTTCGTTCAAGCGTTGTCAATGGTACATCAAAGGTAACCTGCTTTTTCTTAATCTTAGAGGAAGAAAAATTAAGGTTATCTCGCATGTTGCTGATCATAGGGCATGTACCAATGGCATATTCTAAAAGTTCTTGTGAAAGATTGGTGAGGTAACTAGCCTCACTAATGGAGTTATCATTAGGTTTCACCATTCTACACTCCTCAATGGTATCACGCAGTATGTCAAGGCAATCCTTAAGGTGTTTAAGGTAAACTCTATGGACTAACTCATTATTCTTAAGGGGAAGCGGTACACTCACGGCATCACATGTATATTTATTACAATCACAGAACTTTGAGACAATACAATCACTTGGCGTGACTACCATTTTCCCTTTCACCTTGGTCTTTAGATTCTCAACTTCATTTAACAAAGAAGTTATTTTTTCATTGGTTTTTTTCCCGTGTGATCTTGATTGAATCATATAACTCTTTGTAATGTTGTTTAACTTTTGAATTTTCAGCTTGAAAACACTCATTTTCATGTATAAGTTTGTTAATGGTGTTTTGAAATTGAAAGTTCTGAGAATCTATAGACTGTGGCTTAAGGGAGTCATTCACATCACTCATATTAGCTTTCATTTGGCCAATTTGAGCCCTCAACTTTCGAATCGTGTTAGTGTGAGCTTGAATTTTTTCATCCCGTTTGGCTAATTCAAAATATGCATCAAATTCAAGAGCATCCGTAGATGTCTTGGCATTTGTGATTTTAATCCTTTCTTCTAGTTGTTGATATTTTAATTGCAAATTAAGATTATCAACTTCTAGTTTTGAAAAATGCCTGACCATGTTATCATGGTCGTCGTTTTGAAATTTTTCAAGCAGTTTTAAATTCTCCCCCTCAAGCTCAACAACACGGTTCTGGAAAACGTTTAACGCAACAGACATTTCATGGAATTGACAAGCAGATAATGATGAATCAGTGGTAGTATAAAATACATCTTGTGCAATACATTGAGCAATCAGATTGTCATTCATGATAAAGGCAGTTTTTCTCGCAATCTCACTATATTGAAGATCTATTGCAATTTGCTTTCCCTCATTTTCCACAATTTTAAAAACCTTTTTCATCTTTGATACTTTATTTTCAAGGGATTTTTGCATGTTCTCAAAGTGTTCTTTGACAAGTTTAAAAAATGGGATTACTTCAGTTAAGTAACACCCCTTTCACCCTCAGTAATTCCCGTTGGTGTAATTCTCTTTTTACATGTTTTATCAAAATCGGAAAACATTTGACAAAGAACATAGATGTTAATAAGAGTTTTACATTGTGTGGGAAGGGTTAACTGAACTAGGTGCATTGGTGTATTGGGAGGATACACCGTTGGGGTAGCACACTTTAAAGGGAGTTTGGCCTTAAGTTCTTCAGCTTTTCTTTTCTCAACGTCTAAGGGCCAGAAAATCTGTTCAGGTGTCAACTTAGTCTGTGGTGCAAAAATAGTCAATCGATTCTGTTCATAGTAATTATGGGGCTTGATATTGACACGTTTTTTTAATGCACTTTGGATCCTTCATTTTTGTTTCTAATCTCTCTCTATTAACAGTTTCAATCTCATCAATCTCCTCATTAGTCGATACATCAGGTGGGGCATGATTAGGTGTTAGCATGACATTCGCATCGTATAAGGCAGGTTGGGTGGCCCTAACGCTCCTAAGGAAATTAGTTTTAGGCACTCCCAAATCTTTATCACTATGATCATCTTTCAGCTTAATTTGCTTTTGAATCATTTAAACAGTTTGAATGGTTTGGCCTTGTGTGTACAATTTATTTTCAAGCTTGTTAAAGGTTGGAAAAATCGCTTAAGAGTTTAGCTTCTTTATTATGAAAATCAAGTTTTAGTGCAGTTACACTATTTTGAATCTCCTGTTTTTGTTTAACAGTTTGATCAATTTGATTTTGCAAAGACTTTATTTCCATTCTCAATGCTTCTTCTTTTTTGTTCCTTTCAGTTATGTATGTACACATTTGCCAATCCATTTTTTGTTCACGTTTAGTTAATTCAAATTTAGCACGTTGCTGATAGAAAGTCACCTGATCCTTAAGAATATTAATCCTAGTGGTCAAGGTATCATCAGGGAAAACAGCAGTGTAGTCTTCCAATTCACATATATCAAGTACAACAGAGGATTCATCACTAGTCACACCAGATTTGACGTTGTGTTTTATATGTTGTTCATATGGGATAACATTGCTGTTTCCCAGATCATCAGCATTTAATTCCACAACGTCTGTTTGTTGCACTTTGTCACGAATCCTTTGTTCATGCATCACATAACCATCAGATATACCTGAAGATGCTCTGCAAGATGCATCAAATTCTTTGTTGTGATCCACATGTTGCCCAATTGGAGTAACATTACTGCTTCCCAATTTGGCCACATCTGGTAAGGCAACATTAGTTTGATGAATTTCGCTGAGAATCTTTGGTTCATCACACTTATCATATGTATCATATAATTTTAGCACCTCAGAAATGATGGATGAGTTGGATGAACCAGATTGTTGTGGTGGTGAAACTGCAGATGACAAGTTGGCCATGAAGATGGTTTGTTCTGTGGGTTCATCATCAACATCGGAATCAAAAGCGTCACAATCTTCAGCTTGGAAGATGTTGGGATCATTGAGAGCTAAATCCTGAACTGGTTGATCATCCACATCGGCATCAAAGGTGTTTCCTTAATCTCCAACAAGAAACAACAACTGCTCCTCATCCAATGGCACTTCATTCTATTGAGCTTGCATCAATAGCATCTTATCCTTGAAGTAATCTGAATTCTGAGGACGTTTCGGTTGAGTGCAGTTTCTTGCAATATGGCCTAACCCACCACAGTTATAGCATTTGGGTTGTCTACCCTATCCCTGATTAGCATTCCCCATTCTGTTCTGAGCATAACCCCGGACTCCATTACTTTGTTTGACATTTTGTCTTCCTTGAACAACAACACGTCCATCTTCTACTATAGCCATATTGCGAGGATTTGATGATGTCCTTAGATGGTTGTTGGTTTGAGGTAGTGTTGCTCTGAATTGTTGAACCAGCAATGACACTTGATTGGTGAGATTGTCAAGCTTCACATCAGTGTGAGATACCCTGAATCAGGTTGCATTGATTGGATGCTTGCTGCTGACTAAACAGTGGACTGACCAGGGGTTGAATGATTCTGAGCTGCTTGAGTGGATGGATGACTGTTTTGATCAAGTGGAGGTTGGTTAAGTGCATGAACACTTGAGATGAATGCAAGTGGATCATTCGTGGTTGTTTGAGTCAACTTTTCTCTTAACTGGCGGTCATACACAGCATGCTTTTCATGTTGTTGCAGGTAGGCATAAAGCTGTTCATAGTTGGTGTTTCTGAGTCCCTTGTTGAGCTTGACTGCTGTGACAAATCGATCCCATTCAGGTGACATGTTGTTAACAAACTTAGAGTTAAGTTGGATGTTAGGCATTGTCATTCGGATCATTTTCATGTCATTCACAAGCTTATGGAACCTGACATAGTAATCAGTGTTGTTTTCACCAGGGTTCATTTTGAAATGCTCAAACTCATCATATAGCTGAGATTCACGATCTTCTTTGGTGAGTTCTGAACCAGCAAGCAACATTTTGACATTATCCCACACGGCTTTTGCTTCTGTGTTGAAGTTAATGAGCTTGTAGACATCCTTGGGTAACCCTTGTAGCGCAATGTTGGAGGCTCGAATGTCTGCATCATAGCGTTTCTTTTCAGCTTCGTTAAGATCATAGTAGGTATGAGGTTTGTCAATTCCATAGGTAATAGTTCCGTCTTCACTTGTGGAAAGAACATCTCGTGTGGTACCCATTTGAAATGGTCCTTCATCAATTGATCTTAGAATGTTTTCACCATTCTCCTTGCCTTGGCAATAAAGTCGAATTCGTTGAGACCATGACTCATAGTCAGTTCTGTCAAGCATAGGAGGTCGGGTATCGGACCCAGCAGCCTGAATATCATTGGTTGACGTTATAGTAGTCATAATGTAATCTTTGGACGGGATTTTACAACTCTCGTGACTTAAACCGAGAAATCTGTTCTTTCTCGGGATTTTACTAAAGTCAACTAGAGAAACCGAAAGAT
>LBNU01016205.1:169798-180139 GCA_014162995.1 Artemisia annua
CTCTATAATTTTGTTTTCCATTTTTCCTGAGTTCCTTACATCATATATGATCTGTGAAAAATGATTTCAAGGTCGTGGGATCAGTCGTGTGCTCGTGGGAATTTCTTGGTGTCGTGGTGTTCGCTTAAGGGCCAAAATTCGTTAAGCTTGTTCCACACGTCCTATATTCGGTCTGGTATTTTTCCCATGTTTCTTACATCATATGAGACTCATATAAAATAATAAACATGAATCATTCATGCTTTATAAGTCATTTGCAAATTAAACCTTAAAAACGTGATAAAACTCTAAATAATTCGATACTAATTTTCTGAACATGAACACTATTTTTCGTGGACTCCGTATAATATATATGAACTCAGAAAAATACTAATTAAAATTGTGGAGGCTTGGATCATGTTTGTGGAATTAATTTCTATTCGCTAAATTAAAAAAGAAAAGAAATAAAAAGAAAGCCCAAACAATTCGATTTAGGGTTAGGGTTTTGGACATGGAATCTGGTCATTTAAGTTTGTTTAAGGTTGTTGAGAATGATGGTGTAATGATTGGGAATTAATTTTAGGGTTTGTGGTATTTTAGTATTAACCGATTAGAATAAATAAGTATAAGGGTTGTTTTGTAATTTTCTGAAACTTGTGGACTGAATTAGAACTTATTTAGAACTGTTAGATATTGGGTAAAAATGGTTCATGGGTTGTTGGGATGTTTTTCATAATTAAAAGGACTTAATATGTAATTATGAATTAATTATTATGTGAAATTTAAAATAAATAGAAAATGAAGGACTAAAAACGTAAATTCTGGAAACTTGAAGTTATTTTGAGTAAATAATAATACTAAGGGTGTTTTGTGTAATTTTGAGTATTTATGGGCCTAATGTGTAATTATTATGGAATTACAATTAAATTAATAAGTTTTGTAAACTTAAGGGGCTAATTGTGTAAATTTTGAAATCTAAGGGGATGAATAGTACTATATGTAAACTCTGATGTGACATTCTGAAATTTGGTAAAATAAAATGCTTGTTTGGTAAATATGGAATTCTTTTGGACTTAATTGTAAATTATATATTTATAAGGACTTAAATTGTAATTAATACATGTTAAGGGTTTAAAATGTAAATTTGGTTAACTTNGGAAACGGGTTGGTAGTCCGTATGTTTTTTCTACTTTTCTTTTTCTCACTTTTTTTTTTCTTTTTCTTGATTTTCGATGTTTTTTTTGTATTGTTGTTTTTTTTTTGCATGCACTGCTTGCCCGTTTACCATCCAACAATAATACATATAGGGGCTCGGTTCTCCCCCTTCACTTGAACTTTTAATTACTTTTACAATACTATTCTAAATGACTCGATTAAGTAATCGAAACACCTTGGAGTACTTTTAAAATTATTTTAGGCACATATGGGGGTTTAATAATGTTGTTCTTCCCCATTAACTCCATTTACACTGTACTTATACCCATGGAGTCCCAATCGTCCCAAAACAATATGCTACAAGATATGACTCGACTTCAAGCAACCATGTAATTCAATTAGATCTAAGGTTAACTAAACGGTTTAAACAAATGTTGTCCCAATAATGCACTAAAGATGAGTGGCATACAAGTGGCTAGCGATTTGGGTGTACATTTAACGTGGGGTTGCTAACAAATTCTTCCTTTAGTAAAAATGCTTAAGTTTAAAACGAAGCAAGATAGGGCTTGGAGCGGTGTACTAAGGGGTATCGTGTAACAAAATGGGTACAACCAAGGGTGTGGGAGAATTACTTGACCAATGTAGCCAAGAGTAATCAAAAACTACAGGTGTAAAACAATGGGTTACATCTACATGCCTGCTTATCATGTAGTAAATCTAACTACACGAATTGTAGGTCTCACTTGTGGCCTCGAATGGTCCTAGCGCAATGTTCTAGGAATCTAAGTGCTACTGGTACTCACATCATAGCATAAATGCTTTTTACCTACCAATTCTAGGGGGCGAACCTACATATTTGGGTTGAAATTTTTTTGTGTACGGTTTTTTGCTGCTAGTCATATAGACTCTATCTGAGGACGTCATTAAGGACCAAAGTTTCACTCCTAAATGTTGTAAAAAAATTTAAATTGGCACTAAAATTGCTCTAACAGTATTTCTCTCAGTTCTTATTACACACCTACCATTAAAAAAAACAAAAATCACAGCATAATTGCATTCTCTAAGGAATCGTTAATTTCCCCCTTACACTTAAATGAACATTGTCCTCAAATGTTATCAAATAATAAGAGTAAGTAATAGGCTTAAAAGAATGAAAATCAAATTCCCCCTGATTCGCCTCGGTGGTAAAGTGGGTAAACATGGTTAGATCTTCTTCAGACGAATGTAGAAGCTCCAAGATTAAAGCATTTGCCAAAAGCTTGGATTCCAGCAAATCTCCTGGTCAAAATTAACCGTTAAACCTGAGAAAACAAACACGAAACCTGATAACATCGCGCGCGGATAAATTTGTTATAAGGATATAATGCTTGGTGGAATGAATATTTTGCAGATTCCTGGAGTTATAGTTAGAGATTTAATAATAGCAATTTTATGGATTCCGGGAAGAAAAAAAAAACCTTTAAAATTCCAGTAGGAAACTTATACCTGACGCCGGCATCAAAAGTGATGCTGACAGATTTTCATGTTAAGTTTTCGGAAAATTTCTGGGCAAAAACTCCAATTCTTAATCCTGGAAATCCCTGCTAACAAATCATTATGACTCGATACAAGCATTTGACTCACACATTACTTAATAGGTGTATGCTAATTTTCAATATTGTATGATTCATGTTCATTGTTGCTAATAAGACTGGATTTAGATTTCCTCTTCACTTATCTTTTTGCAAAAATCCTTTATATGCAGTTTAAGGACGACAGTTAAAAACAAAATAAAGCATTTTCCACAATTTAATTTGAAGCCAATGAATCAATAACAATAAAAATAAAACATACATACGGAAGCAAATAAAATCAAACAATACAAACAAACAAATAAAGCTTGGGGTGTGCCCTCCTAAGAAGCGTTTTCTTATTAACGAGTTTCTTGTAGCTAGACTCAAAAGTCCTTTCTTTCTACGTGATTTCTTCATCAAAAGTTATGTTTCCTCATTGATCATTTCATTTACCATTTTCTTGATAATGCTTGCACTCGTTTTGTATGTTCACAAGCTGGACATTCCCCTATCCCGTCATCAACAACACAACAGCTCCGGTTTTAGAAAAGCTCTTACAGTGAAAGCGTCCATACCATCTGACTAAATTTTCCAGGGGAACGTAACCTTAAACGGAGAAGAGATGTAGTAATAGTAAGACCTTGTCTCCTTCTGAAGATTCCTTGGGCCCTTCTTAATACGTTGGTACATGCATCTTTTTTTGCCCTTCCTTGTATGTAATGGAAGATTCATAAGCCTCCAACTCAATTCATCAGGCTCTTGGGAGCCTGGTTAAGATCTATTGTCCCAGTGGACCGTTCAACATAAGATTACATCGCCTTAAGTTGCCTTATACGGCACTTGTGTTCCAGTCTACTGGAAGGTGACATGCTTTGCCACTATACCATACGGAACGGGGTTGTTCCGTTCGGTGTACCTTATAAGCAATTCGGAATGCCACACAAAGCTTCATCAAGCTTAAAAGACCATCTTTCTGTTTTTGCGTTGATTGTTTTCTCTAATATCCTCTTTATGGCTCTATTATATTTTCAACTTGACCGTGGTTTGAGGATGATAAAGCGGGGGGGTGGGAATCGCGTGAGAAACTTCCTATCTTTTCATGTCTTTTCATTTACGAGTTGCCTACATGGGTTCCTCTGTCACTAATAAGAGGTTTCGGAATTTCCGAAACCTAGCAAACAGCTTTTTAGAAAGAATAACGACCCTAGCTCATTGGTCAAAAGGGGCTTGTGCCTCCACACTATTTTGAACGCTAATCAATGCCACTAATATGTATTTCATTCCCTCCTGAGGATGGAAAGGGGGTTCCATGAAATCAATTCCCAAACGGGTCAAAAACCTCACAAACTTGTATTATAATTTTGGAGGTGCTTCATCCCTCCTAGAGATATTCCCAGCTCTTTGACATGCATCACACGCTCTGTATATCCCCATTTTACATCTCTTTTTTAAATATCGTAGGCCATAGAAACCTGCGTCGAAAATCTTCTCGTGCAGTGATCTCCTTCTCTTTTGATCTTTCATTCACTGGTTTAGGTTCCTATGCCCTTGCTTGAAACCCATTTTGTTTCTGAACCTTTTGCCTATGAACCTTTGCTATTGAAGCTTTCTGATTTTGGACCTTTCTGATTTGGACCCTTTCGATAACTTAATGGTCTGTGCCGATTTCTATGACATTTGTTGACCTATTCTGTTTGATCCTATTCTGTTTAGACCTAGTTTAGTTTGCACCGGGCCAAAGTTTGTTTCCACTAGGCACGGGGGTTCCATGTCCGTGTCAGTGATGCACCTCTGACACACATCTAGGCAGAGGAGTGATGTTTGTCCGTCCCCTTTTCTGTTATGTGATATGCGCTCTTTATTGATTATGATTTTATGGACCAGTATGTTGTTTCTGGTGGGGCGTAGGATGCATCTAGATCTTTTGCTGTTTGTCTGTTATCTGCTATCTGGGATTGATGCGTGCGTGCTGGACGTCTCAAACTCGTAGGACTCCCCTACATATTATTTATTATCTGGGTAGGAACTCCCGCTACAATATTCCGACTATCGATATGATTATATGAAGGCATTATTTTGAAGGCAATCATATCTGTATATATCTGTTCTGGGCTCGTGGTGTAATACTAAGACCTACTTTTACCATTTTATTTCTGTTTTCATATTTCCTTTGTTTTGCTTCTGTATTTCAGTTGCCTTACTCAGTATTCGTGTTCTGTTTCATTATTTACTTGGTTTCTATATATCTGTATCACTGGGCTTTTAAGCTCCGCATTTCTTTTCCGCGCAGGTTTGTAGAGCTGGGTTATGGGTGGGCAGAAGTACTTGGGACTTAGAAGACTCAACACCTCGATTAGCTTTGGATTACGTAGGAGCTTTGGCATTTTCAGGACTTAGCATTATTTTCGTTCTTTTGTAACCTTGTTTCCAGATTATCACTTTGCCTAACCTTTGAAATTCTATTGTATTCTTATGTTGTATGGGTTCTGTATATGCTTGATATGTCACCTAATGTAGTGCTTCTACCCCCTATCCGTTTGGGGTTACATAATGAGCTTGTAGACATCCTTGGGTAACCCTTGTATCAAAATGTTGGAAGCTCGAATGTCTGCATCATAGCGTTTCTTTTCAGCTTTGTTAAGATCATTGTAGGTACGAGGTCTGTCAATTCCATATGTAATAGTTCCGTCTTCACTCGTGGAAAGAACATCTCGTGTGGTACCTATTTGAAACGGTCCTTCATCAATTGATCTTAGAATGTTTTTTCTCTTTTCCTTGGCAATAAAGTCGAATTCGCTGAGACCATGACTCATAGTCAGTTCTGTCAAGCATAGGAGGTCGGGTATCGGAGCCAGCAGCATGAATATCATCGGTTGAAACTATAGTAGTCATAATGTAATCTTTGGACGGGATTTTACAACTCTCGTGACTTAAACCGAGAAATCTGTTCTTTCTCGGGATTTTACTAAAGTCAACTAGAGAAACCGAAAGATTACGTCAATAGGAAATAATGAGGAGACTTTGGAACAGTACAACTGCACTTCCCAAGTGTTCAACTCGCTACAAGACAGATAGTCAACTCGCCAATTATCAACCAGCTAGAAATGCAACTCTCTAAAATTACCAACTCGCTAAATGTCAACCCGCTGGTTACATGCAACTCGCTAACATCAACTCGCTGGATTAAAAGAAGTGCAACTCGCTGAATTTGAAAAGTACAACTCGCTGGATTTGAAAAGTGCAACTCGCTTGATTTGTAAAGTGTAACTCGCTGGATTTGTTTTAGAGCAACTCGCTACTGTCAACTCGCTAACATACAATAGTACACTCCTGACAACTCGCTGGAACAGTAAGACAAAAAGTCGCTATCTAGCTGTTTGTCCTTTTATCCCAAAATAGCAAACTGCCAACCAGTTACTCCTAACCAGCTACAAAATCTGTCAACCAGCTACAATGAAATGAACTCCGTATATCAACCCGCTAGAATGAACATCAACTCGAAATACCTCCAAAGTCCACGAAAATGATGAAACAACTTAACCAAAAGCTAAACAAGATGCCTACCACTATTCTAATCAAGAAAGTACAAGAAAACTACAAAGAAAAACGACTAACGAGATCAAACAAGAAGAAAAACCACTAAAACCATTCGAACCAAACAAAACACAAAACCAAGCTACAAAATCCGTGTGTACCCAATCCCTAGGATGTAACCTTGGATCTTGATACCAATTGTAGGATACTCATAAGCTTAAACTCATATGGTCTTGTGTATAATGGATCAAATGTAAGAAGAAATCTAGAGAGAAGTTAGAGAGAGAAAGAGTAGAGAGTTGGGAGCCTTTGAGAGAAAAACATAGTCTATTAGATTCAAGTGAAAGGTCCAACTCTTCCTCATGGGTGAGGAAGGGTATTTATACATAATACTAAACGCCCATCTCTCGGGCTGTGGATCGGGTATACATTGGGTAAAGACCCGTCCGTCCTCCACGGTGTTACGTAAACTAAACTACGAACTAATTAATAAGATAAATACTACGAGCTACATAATGCTAAACAATACTCGGGGTGACCGAATCTTCAATATGAAAAACGTATTCCTAACAGATACTATTCACTAGTATAATCCGTATTGTGGATTACAAATCGTTACATGTCACTCCACCAGTCTGCACTGAGATCAACGCTCACAAAGAAGAGCTACTCCTAACGGTATTCCGCACCCAGAACCACCCACAAGATCTCGCGATTCGAATTTCTACCTAAACCACAAAGAAATCGCGCCACGCAAGTATCAAACCTCAACTAGACCTTCACAGATCTAGGTTTGACAACCACGGTACAAGAATTTATACACCTTTGCTTATCCGCACCCGAATAAGACTTCATAAATGATTATGAGTTTGAATGTTTTTTAACCTAACTATCCTAGAGACTCAATTATAATATAAAGGGTATAAAGAAGAAGACCCTCGACACAACACCTAAGAGTGGATTAAGTTCTTGTGTGTCTCTCTTACTAAAATAAATGTTATTTCAATATATGAGATTAGAAAATGTTAGAACACAAGGAGATATCTGGACTTAGAGGGATTAGAGAGAATAAATTAGAGAGAAAGAATGAATGGCAAGAGGTGAGAATGACACAAGAAAAGAAGGGGTATTTATCGACAAACCATGAGCTGGACCAGGCCCCAGCGCGGCATGGTTGGCTCATGGCTTGTTTGTGAACACCCTTCTCTTGTTAAACCCCCAAGTGCACTTCACTTTTCACCTTTACAAGTTTATTCTAAGAACAAAAGTAGGATAAGGTCAACTAACTCATTTAGCTTGTGATTTAGTGGGATTAAAAATAGTTAGTGAAGTGTGTAACTAGATAGTTGGGGATTTAGTCCATTTTCAATAAGAATGAGAAGAACCAATGGACCAAGGGTTTATCTAAGAGTGTTCCCCAAGGGTTGGGTAATACCTTGCCTCCCAAATTTTAAATTCAAATTTTAAATTCAAAATAGAGAAGTTGTGTGTATGTGAGAGGGTAGTGTATTGAACAAGCCATGTCTTGTATGAGGGGACAAGATTAGATTTGAATTTTAAATTTAAATATGATAGTTGTGTATTTGTGAGAGGGTTGAGTGTAGAGGAAGCAAAGGTGTGATATATGTCTTGTAGGAGGAGATAAGGTACAATTTAAATTTCAAATTCAAATGTGATTGTAAGAGTCTGTGAGATATAAGTGTGTTAGACGTGCTAAGGTGGAAAGCAATTCAAATTGGAATTCAAATTCAAATTGTCAGGGTTGGGTGTATGTGAGAGGATAGAGTATTTAAGATGGGTGACATGTCATGTAGTAAGAGACAATAGTGTATTTGAATATTCATATTCGAATGTGGATGTTGTGGGTGTGTGAGATGGAAGTGTGTTAAGAAAATTAAGGTGTTAGATAATATGAGTTGGCAATTAATATTCAAATATGGAAGAAGAGTATGTGAGAAGATTGAGTGAAACTTGGGGACCAAGAGGAGTGAATTAAGTGAAAGTATTTGTTTATTCTGTGGGATATAAGGTGGTATTGCTTGAAATGTGGCAGGTAATGAGAATGAATAATGAGCTTGTGTTGGAATGTAGGAGACAAGAATATTGTAAATGTGAAGGTGTTTAAGAGGTTGAGTGTTTGAGAAATAAGTATGTGCAAAGGAGGATTCACATTTCAAAATTCAAAAAGCCACAATTAGTGTATTCACTAATCACCTTTATGAAAGTAAGATAAGTGTTTTGCATTTTAAGTAAAGAATTAACCCATATAGGGAAAGTTGTGTTTATGCAAAGTGACATTAACTTAATTGACCAATAAGGGAGTAAACTCGTTACATGATTTGTAAAGACATACGTAAGGATTATGGTTACTTAAATACTTTAATTTAGAGGTTTAGCTAAAGTATGAATCTCCTTGGTTTGAGAAAACATTTTGGCATTGGCTAATGGCTTTTAGAAAATATTTTTTAATTGGCGTTTTGTAAAACGGGAGGACTTGTTTTGGTCATCTCTCTAAGTCGAAATCTTGTTGCGAATTTACCTAACATCTCAAATATCATGTACGAAACTATATTTAAAGATCCACTTTGGTCGGGTAAGAGGAAAACCGAGCTAGAAAAACTGAACGCACCATTAACTGACTCTAGCGTGCTGGTTTGGCACGCCAGCATGCGAGCATAACGTGAGAGGAGAAATTCCAATTCCACTCTTAAATTGTAGATCTCTTGTAGGATCTAAACACACGCCTTGTGTTAGAGTGATACTTTAAGTTATATTATTAAGCACGCGGAATATACTTAACAATACTTAGAATATTAATTGTATGATGTAATGTTAGTGAGAACAGTTGTAAGTTTAACACAAAGCTTCAATATTATTGATAATAATATGAGTGATCTTGCGTATCACTAGGGTTACACCTTGAAGCTTTCTAATGTTTATACATACCTAGAACAATGACCTAGGACCTCCTTTTATATCACAAGGAGTCCTTTACAAGATAAATATAAAACTAACAGAATAGAATATACACAAGATCTTTTCTATATTTATCTATATACGAATACATAACAGTTATCCTAACAGCAGTGGTAATAATATGTACTAGCAGTGGTAATGTGTTTCCAATGCTAGTGCATTCTTCAGCAGTGTCCTCCACAAGCTTATCAGTGGTAACTGTTAGCTTTATTCCCAACAATCCTCCCCTAAACTTATGATTTCTCTGCAAATCAATAAGTTTCTTCAATTTGCATCATCTCTTAGGATTTGGGGAATTCTTCCTAACACTTCACTTTCTTCTTAATGCTTGAATAGCTCTTGAACATTGTTCTTGAATCCTTTTTATCAATGCTCTTACCTTCTTAGTATCTTCATGGACTCTTATTTGTGTTGACAACATTGAAGTAAGAGTTCCAGCTCTAAGTGGATATTATTTCTCAGCAAACATAAAGGCATCCACTCCAGCTTTTGTAGAAACATGATGAACTTCACATGATTCATAATAAATCCATGTAGTTTCCACACCTATAGCTTCAAACTTCCAAAATTTATCATTAATGTTTGGTTCATAGAGCCTTCTTAAATCAACCCACAACTGCATTTCCTTTACATCTTTAAGACTGCCAGCATCAAATCTTTCTTGAACCAATCTCCACAGTGCATCAAGATCATCTCTGTCACATGCTTTGATAAGTTCTTCAAACTGAATGAATGATGAAGTCTCACCACCTAGCCTTGTAATTTTCCATGTTGAAGCAAAATTGCTAGCAGTGTAAACTTCCCAATCAATGATAGGATGTCTGACTTGCAGTGGGTGTGGATAAAAATCTTCTTCTTCTATCAAGATCATAACAGTCAGCTGTTCTTCTGTGAATTTCTCAGACTGAACCTTTTGTTCTTTAACAAATCTTATTTTCTTTTGAGTCTGAGGTTCTGTATCTTTAGCCTTTCTCTTCAGGTGAGGAAATCTTCTTTCTTCTTCTTCAAAGTTCATAGGAATAAAGTCAAGATCTTTCCTTTTAACTCTGTAGTAGACACCTTCAACCTGATCATGGGTCATCCCTTTGAATTTATGCATTTTCTAGCCACCAACATGACAACAATAAGTCTTCATCCATGAAAT
>LBNU01016206.1:13611-44767 GCA_014162995.1 Artemisia annua
GAATATCACTTGTGATATTCAGAATATAATTTGTGATATTCAAAATATAATTTGTGATGTTCAGAATATCACTTGTGATATCACAGAATATAATTTGTGATATTCAGAATATCACTTGTGCACTTGTGATATTCTTGTGATATTCTGAATATCACAAGTGATATTCTTTCTGAATATCACTTGTGATATTCTGAATATCACTTGTGATATTCTGAATATCACAAGTGATATTCTGAATATCACTTGTGATATTCTGAATACCGCAGAATATCACTTGTGATATTCAGAGTATAACTTGTGATATTTAGAATATCGCAGAATATCACTTGTGATATTCAGAATATAAATTGTGATATTCAGAATATCACTTGTGATATTTAGAAACATATGAAAACGTATGAAAATTGCCAAAAATATTTAAAAACGGATGAAAACGAATGAAAAAAATGGTCGAAAACGTAAGAAAACGAACGAAAATGTATGAAAACGGAAGAAAACGTATGAAAGTGTAAAAACATATATGAAAAGGACAAAAACGTTTGAAAAATGGACGAAATGGAAAGAAAACAGACGAAAATGTATGAAAACGAACGTAAACATAAGAAAATGGAAGAATACATATGAAAACCGACGAAAACGTATGAAAGCGTAAAAACACATTTGAAAACGGACAAAGACGTATGAAAAATGGCCGAGGGTCAGTTCGGAGCGACCAAACCAAAGCTGACCTTCTCAGGAAGGGGAGCGATACCGCGAACAACTCCATCGGGCTCACTGGAACTTCGAGTCTCTCCTTGCGTCTGGGATGATTGAAGAAGACCGAGGCCAGTGAGGAAGAGCACTTTCCTGCCTGGGGATGACATGAGATTGAACAACAACTCACAGTTTTACTGAGAACCTAAGTCTCCACCCCAGCAAGAAGTGCTCAGAGGAATCAGACACTTAAGCTGCCCTCCCTGATTCCCCTGAAATCCCTGATGATCACTCCGTCCTCACTGCGACACGAAGCTTGGGTTTTGGCTTTTCCTGGAAGAAGCAACCTCTGAGCTTTTTCAGGAGCGCCTCACTGATAATTTTCTCGAATGCATATTGAACAAGCTGTCCACTACACTTACTGAAGGACCATGTCGAAGAATACACTGACGAGTGTTCGGGAACAATACTCATCAAATTGAGAGCACATTGGCAGAGCTCATTCCCACTTCAAACAAGAGCACTGATGCTCTCAACCACTGTTCTGCCAAGCTAACTACATGGGTGACCAGAGTCAAAGAAATTCATGCTCTGTTAAAGATGATCCCGAACTCACCAAGGCATGCTGGAGGCGTTCCAAAGCCTTTAACGACAACTCCAAGGACTTTCGTCAACTTGCTCAGAAAGCTCCAGTTCCTTTGGACCCTCAAGCCCTGGTGACTCGAGTCCAAGTTTATCCACCACTGTCAGTGACCTCAATACTAAGAACGTTGCTGAGTTGGACTAAGTCTTCATACCACACGTGGCCTGGCATTAGGTTCCAGGATGTAAAATTGAAGGTACTAAGCTGTCCTTAGGCAAGAAAAGGTATATTTCATTCATGAAGGACAACCTCAGACATTAAGGCTTATGATCATAATTTTCCAAGCCTTCCAGAGGTACTGCTTCCACAGCTCGCAACTCTTACCCTCACTGACGATCAGGCAACAGTTGAGGGGGAGAAACACCAATCAGGAAGCAGAACCCACTGAACCTGCCACCAAACCACTGATGACAAAACACCACCTCAATCCAAGTACAAACAACAACCTGGATCTTCTTGCGTCAGGGGAATTCACTGCTCAGGTTGCTAACAACGTCTATTCAACAGCAACTGAAACCTATCTTCCTCCAGGACCTGGACAAAGGCAAAAACATCCATGGTAATTAGAAAAGGAACCTGAACCAGCCAGGATTCCTTATGAAATAAATGGCCAGTACTACCTGATGACTGAACAGGAGATCAATGCCTATGAGGCTAAAGGTTGAAAGGGAGGAGGGCAGCAGCTCAGGAGGAACTAATTAGCAAACTCTCCTGATACATGTTGTGATCAAGAAGCCCAGTCAGTGGGGTTTAGATGTTGGGGACTTGTCTTCAGGTGAAGCTTGGGGAGAAGTATCTCAAACAAGCTCAGGACGCTCAAATGGCAATTTCAGGACAACAAAGACGAGGCCAGGACTGAAGAAGCAAGCTGAAATCAGCAGAAGAATATAGAAAGTATACCTGGAATCATTGACATAGAGACTCAAAGCCTGAACGGATCACTGATGTCAGATTCATGCAAACACTGATCCTGCCACTATCACTGTTCTTTCAGAGGCAATGATCAGCGAAACTTTGATGTCCACACCAACTTAGGCTTCACTCACTTGAATAACTGAGCTACGACGAATTGGGTCCCATAATGCAAGAAGAGCAACGTGTCAGTTCAGAGACTACATGAGTCTCTCAGAACTAGTTATGACAAACTTGGCCACCAAGATCAAGAACTTGGGATCCATCTCTCCTCCACCATTCAGTGACCACCAACAGCAAACCAAACCTCAACCTTCAAGGAAGAGAAGAAAGTTGGCACTAGGAAGAAATTAAGATCCCTGGATAAATGTAACAGAGCTCTCCCTGAAGGAGTTCCGTTTGCACTAAACCAAGTTATTGAACAACCGAAAAAAGGGGACTTTTCTTCTTAGATGGATATGGGGAACAAGCCTTCAAGAGATGGCAGACATTGATGAAGCTGGAGTTGTCACAATGATCTGGGTTCCTAGGGTGATGGCCGCCAGCTGATCCAAGTTGCTGGAAAATCAAAGATTCTGCATGGAAGCATCACCACCAACTTCGAAATCATCCTGACAAACATCTCACTGATGTCCCAAGAAAAGGAAGTCTTGAAGCTCTTGGCTATGGTTATCTCCTTCAGTGACCTCAGCTCAGCAAACTATCCAAAACTTGGTATTTTGATTTCTAGGACTGTATAACTATGGAATAAAATTTGAAGTTTTATTATATCAGTGTCCAATCAAAGTATATAATACACGTGCATAATTTATATTCAAATAGAGGGAATTGTTGGGTTCATTCATCACCCAGTCCACTGATTAACAAGATTGAACACAAATTAAGCCAAGTGATAGAACTATTCTTGAACAAACCAAGTCACTGAGTAATAGTCATTCAGTGAGTCATCTTCAGGAAGCTAAGGATAAGTCTATGGAAGTAAAATACGTTTCATTCAGTGAGGGGGATTCTCAGTGAGATTGGGCCTAAGCCAAAGAAGGAAGATTGATGGATTCAGTGAGTGAATGGCAATTAGCTCACTGGAAATCCCTTGTTAACCTCACTGAAGCAACAAGGAGTTAAAGACAAAATGATATAAAACAGTGCCTGGAAGACTGGCAGACTTAAGGCGAAAAATGTTGAAGTTGTGTAGAAGTGTCAGTACCTGCTCAACGTCACAATACCCTGAATGGCTTGAATTCAGAAAGGGGTCGTTCCTGACCTAAGGAAAGTGTAGTCTTGTCTCCTTACCCAAATAGATTGATGTAATAGAGACAAAATACGTAAGTATTTTGTCTCTACCCTAGGGCAGCTGTTAATTGTCATTTATCTATAGGTTAAGATTACATTGTATATAAATAGGAGTCATAAGGAGAGGTAAAGGTTGTCGAGTTTGTGCACAAAGACTAATTCATTCACAAACTAACCTTTCCTCTCCCAAATATGCAACCTGTTTCCTAAGATAGCTTAGAGAACCTTCTTGGTTTCTACTTAAGCTTAGCTTAAGTTAGTGAGAGTTGTAATATACCATACTTGTCATTCAATCCCCAAGTGTTTATTCCGCAAACACTTGGGGTATAATTCTTTCTTTAATAAAGAGTTAAACGTTGAAAAATATTGTGCTTTATTTACTTTACGTTTTTCTTTATTCATCTCATTGTTATCATCATGGAACTTGGTTAGTTAACTCTCTAGCTAAATAACCAAGTAAAAGGGACCAACAATTTGTTAAACTATGATACTGGATCATTTTCTCACCCTAAAAAGTTACAGCATTCGTTAAGAGGTTCAAGGCCATATATTTAAACGAGATAAAAAGGGTATATGAAAAACTATGGTAACTTTAAAAAGGATGTCAATACCAAATTACCAACAAAGTTCGGATACAAACCTTACATGGTTGGTGGTGGCGGATTGGTGGTTATATATTACTATATACTATATAGAAACAATTATGTTTGCGGTATCAATAGAGGTATGATATGGTTGCCAAAATGATTCTGAAAGCAACAACTCTATGAGCTATAATTATTGAGTGAATGAGACTCCATCAAAAAATTTTTTAAAGATGAAAGTATATGAAAAGAACACTCGGCAAAAAGTTTCAAAAGGGCCACCGAAATACCAATTATGAAGTTGGTATGATTTAAATCATTTTTGTCTAAACAAAACGGAAATATCATCCAACTGAATTTTGCTTTGTGTTTACAAGGATGGCCATTGACTCATTGCTACAGCTGATGAGAAGAATGTTCAGTTTGACATGTATCATACATGTCTTTTTTTATGTAATAGATCCTGTATTTCATATAACTATCTATAAGAATTTGTAACTTCTAAATAATTAGAGTATTACGACATGTGATTCGTGCTCATAATCTCGTAGTTACATTCACAATAAGCATGTGGTAATCCGTGCTTGTCGATGAACACTACTCTTAATCAACCATTGAGTCTCACTTAATGTTTTCTGGAACACATATCTGAACTCCATATTGAGATATGAAGTCTTATAAATGGAAATATTTAGATTGAGAACCACAATCTGAACTCCATATATTTAAGTAATTGCATATCCTAAGGAGTTTTGCAATAATTTGACTCCATATGTTTTATTTATTAGAACAAGTACAATCGAAGATTCTACATGTTAAGGTTCCTAAACAAAGCATCATCAACTCCTTTATGATACAATGTAGGAATCAAATACAAGTGATCTTTTTTTCCCGCGAAAACTCCTTCGGTTTCAGTCATATCGATATCAACAGGTTTTAATCCATGTGGGAGTTCCCAATCATAGAAGTATAACATATGAGCAAGAAAAAACTCAACTGATTTTATACCAAAACCTATGCCCGGGCATATTCTCCTTCCTGCGCCAAATGGAATAAATTCATAGTTAGTACCCGTATAATCAACAGACGTTTTCTCAAATCTTTCTGGCTTGAAGCTCTCAGGATCCTCCCAATAATCAGGATCGGTTGCACATGCCCATGCATTGATAATCACTTTTTGCTTAACTTGTATAGCATAACCATCAATCTTACATGCCTCCCTACATTCACGTGGGGCTATTAAAGGAGCCGCAGGGTGAAGCCTTAGAGTTTCTTTTATTACCGAGTGCATATAACTTAAAGATTGTAAGTCTGTCTCCGTGATTGTTGTTTTCCCCTCGAAGGCTTTTCTCACTTCAGTTTGTACCTTCTGCAGCACATTTGGGTTTCTCATAATTTCTGTCATTGCCCATATGATTGTTATTGATGTTGTATCAGTGCCTCCTACTAAGATATCCTGCATCAATGCTTGATGTAATTTAATGGGAAAATTGATTCTAAATATATCCAAGCTGCCACTTTTTACTATGTTGCATAACATTTTTTTTTCTAATAAATGCGAAGATGTTGCTAATCCTCCTAAGCGAAGCACTAAACGGGGTGATTATGTTTTTTTTTTCTAAGTAGGCACAAATTAAATCCCTTTCCTCTGTAATACAGCTTGCCAAAATTGAATCAAATAAAAAAACTATTAAAAAGACAATAAAATATTCATATACAAACACAGTATCATTTCACATTTTGTTTATGTAATATCTTATCATTTGCAGTCTATCAACATCACCACAAACTCATCATCACCTAGGAGTGTCAAAAAACCCGACCCGCACCAGACCCGACTAAGCCTATTCGGGTCGGTTTACTCGGGTCAAAGTTCGAATTCGGGTTATTCAGGTCAACCCGAGTAACACGAATACTAAATAGGGTCGAGTATTGGGTTGAGATTGTTTGGCTAACTCGGGTTCGGGTTGACCCGTTTGACCCGAATAAGGTTTTTATTTATTTTATTTTTTATTATTATTTTATTTAAATTTTTTAATGTTTTTTTTATATATTATCTATATAAATTAGAACAAATAGACAACTTTATGACTATTTTACTCATAATCGGGTTGACCCAAACCCGAATTGACCCTACCCGAGTTGACCCGAACCCGAGTTCAAATAGGGTCGGGTTCGGGTATGCTTTTTTTAGCCTTTACCCGACTTTGACCGACCCGAACCGATCAACCCGACCCGACTGACAACCCTGCGTCCATGCCTCCATCCAAATATTATTGTCCAAATTTTCATATTGGGTTGTCCCAAATTAATTGTCTACTAAAAATAAATAGGAAAATTTGGCCGAGATTACTATATTACCCTTACTTTATATTGTTATTACAAACTTTTAGTAAAACAATAATTATTTAGTTAAGGGTAACATTGTTATTCTGTGAAAAGTAATAGAGATAAAACACTAATAATTATGTTTTTATAAACCGTGTGTTTTTTGTTGGTGAACAATTATTTTGAGACGAAAGGAGTAGTATATAAATAGCAGTTTAGCACATATATTATATATACGAGTAGTACTTAGTAGTTCCTTACCAACAAGATGGCTTTGAAAGGAGTAGTATATAATTAAGTTTAGCACATATATTATATATACGAGTAGTACTTAGTAGTTCCTTACCAACAAGATGGCTTTGATGTTGTTGTTTGTCATTGCAAACTCAAGATCAATTTCCTTTTTAATTCCCATCAGAACTTCAAGAAGATCTTCCTCATGCGCCTCAGCATCACCATGACGTCGATCCTCCAAAATTTCGTCCAAGACTTCATCAACATTCTTTGACAGCTTCAACAACTTCGACTTGCTTCCCAAAATCACCGGAACAATCTCATAGTTTGGAAATAAATCCGCCAAGTAGAACCCGCTCATAACTACACCAATGGCATCTATGAGTTTAAGCAGCTGTTGTTGTTGTCTACAATTATTCCCAAACGCCGATATACAAATAACATTATTAACCATTTCCAAGATCTTTTCATTGAAGTCTATAGGCTCTCCATTCGATAATAAGCTTATGGACATCATGAAATGATTAAGCTCTTGTTGCCTAATCACATCAAACGACCGCACTTTTTTGGCACTAAGGAGTTGTATAGAACAAGTCTTTTTCAACTCTCGCCAATAATCACCATATGGAGCAAAGATAATATCTGTATGCCCATAGAACAATATCTTAGATGCTAAAGAGTGTGGACGGTTTGCAAGGGCGATATCATGAGTTTTGAGTACTTCTTTGACTAACCGGGGCGATGAGATGACAATTGCTGAGACCTGGGCTAGTTGAATGTGCATGATAGGACCATGTTTCTTGGCCAAGTCACGAAGAACACGGTGTGGAAGTCCTCCAGCTAGTTGGTGTATGTTTCCGATAAATGGTAGCTTTCGTGGCCCAGGTGGCAAATTGTTTGGTTTCTTGGTGTGAACAAAGTTCAAGAAGAAAATTAGAGATGAAACAATGAGAAAGATGACTATGGCATCCATATTTGATGAATACAATGTGTTACATGTTCGCATCATATAATTCTATTTATAGACATTTTTTGGTAATTGGATATGGTCATGGGCGGCTCAACTTCTCCGAGGCGTAAAACGAAGCTTTAAAATGAGGCATTTTTATCAAAGTTATTTGTCGAAAAATCCTTTATATAACATTTACTTTTCTAAGTTTTTTCTTTTTATGTGAAATCTTTTATTAGTTTCTCAAAATCAATATGATATAATATTTCATTTTCAACAATAATGATAAGCCAATAAATTTAATCTTTTGGTAACACTTTCCATCTTAAATAACTGATTTTAATTAATCTTAGTTTTGAAAAACCTTTTTTTCCCGAAGTAACTATTACCGGAACGGTTGACATTATTCTATATGCCAAACAAAATCATTACGAAAAGAGTTTAGATTTCTAATGTGGTTAAGTATATGAATTTGTGCTTCATTTTCAAATCAAGTGATTTTAATTTTTCAATGCTAAATAATAAACTAAAGATATTTTCATACAATTTAAATAAATTGGTCAAATTTACTTTCAAGCGATGAAATAGCTGATTCTAAAAGTATCTTCACCAGTTTTAATAGTTTCATTGTAAACATTATCATCATATTGTTTATTTCTACAAAATAGTTCGCTTTTATTTCAAATTCTCATTCTACTTTCTTTTCTTGAAATTTCTTTGGCGGAAATTAAAGCACCTTTTGATTAAAGATTGATACATGAGGAGATGAGGGAAAGCTACAGAGTGGAAGCATGTTTGTGGGTGTGAAAAATCAAACGTCAATTCATCAAAATGCAAATTGTTAGAGACGCAAAGTCTGCGACGCTTTGACACCGACATGCCCGTTACCTGTCGTAAAATCTGATGCAAAGTATGAATTTCGCCGCTAAGCCCGTCGCTAAAGGATGAAATTCTTGTAGTGTTGTTACCTTCATGCAGCTTTAATTTAGAGCCTCGTTACCCCAGTACGTGCGTTATATGATGCTTACCTTTTGTATATAGAGATTGTACCCAAGTTACTTAAATCTTGACCAATATTTGAAGGATACATGCTCAAATTAATCTTGTAATCTCATGCTAAATGTTAATCTATGCTTTGTCGTTGACTGACGACATTAAGTATGTCAATTCTTCATTAAGTCTCACTTGATGTTGTTCAGAACACTTATAAATGTAACAGTACTTATAACTTTGATACTATTTTGAAATATGGAAGTCATTTTAATAGAACATCAATGGAAAGTTTTATTACAACATAGAAGAGTATTTAGTCCATATGTTTTATAACTAGAACAAGTCCAATGAAAGATTAACACTCGAGGTTCCTATAAAAGGCGTTATCAACTGCTTTAGGATACAATGCAGGAAGCAAGTGCAAGTGTTCTTTCTTTCCAACAAAAGTTCCATCGCATTCAGTCATGTCAGAGTCGGTGAAGGTGAACCTCCGAGGCCACAATGAGATTAAAACATTGGATTTTAGCAATTTGTCCATGCTATTTAATGTGAAGATTTCATTGAGTTTTTCACAATATTAGGTGTGAAAGAAAAAATAATAATAATAATTAAAAAAGAAAAAGAAAAAAGTGTAGTACCATTAATCTTCACACTTTTTCTTAATTCTTCATATATTTATGTGTAGAACCCGGCCACTTCCGGAAGACAGCATTATTCACACAAGGAACCTCCTATAAATCGGTAGATCAACCAAGTAAGAACTGTAACAGATAAAGACATAATCATGCATTAACGTCACACTGCCTCTCAAGGACCGGTGAACATACACCAATCCATGTATAAAATCTGTCTTAGTTACCTCTTTGGTAAGCATTGAATATTGATATTTATTACACCAGCTATAATATTTATTCTCCAACTCCGGTATTTACTCTCACGCTAGAACTTTGTCATGAGAGGTTACCCGTGATGAGGCTGACGTTTTACTCTTATTTTAGCAGTATTACGCTCCACTTTAAGACCGGAGTACTAAAGTAGCTAATCGGTCTCACCGAACATACAACCCATATTACCGAAGCATCGTAACATCTAAACTCATAAATCTCAATCCGAATCAAAGAACCTCTACGTACACATAAATATATGAGAGCAATGCTACATCCACACAAGTTTTACAAAATAAAATCCACAATGATGTCTTCCTCTAGTAGTCCTCTAATAATAATTAAAGCATTAGCCTTACGATGTCTTCAACAATAGTATTAAACATAAATAACGATATGTTACTCTCGTCATAAATCACAATTTCTTTAGAATATCATGACGCAAAACAAGCTTCTATAATCACAATTTTGCAATACTACAAAGATAAAAGCTAACGAAAATTTAAGAATTATATTTTTAGTGCGCACAATATCTTATGTACATAAATATATGTATATGCATATATATGTTTCGGGGCGGGGCGGGCCAGATCGGGGATCTCCAAACCCGATAAAAATCCCCGTTAAGGGCCTGAAAACCGATAAAAATACCCCGTCGCCTCAAAAAGTTTAGGTTTCGAGTTTCCTGTCAGGCTAGAGTTTTTTTAATCCTTGTGACAGAAAAATAATAGACATGATTTTTAAATGAACAATAATTTTATCTCTAAAATGATTTTACTGAAAAGCCTGACGTACATAACCATATCGATTGTCTAAAACATATAGCAATACATTGAGTAATACAAAATTGAAAGGGAAGTGATACTGGAAATAGCAGCAGCCAGGGGTCCAGCTGCTAATGGCACACTTAACTTATGATGGATGTGAAAAATTATAAACCACGTGATAGGACCACTGGAAATAGCAGCAGCCAGGTGTCTTGCTATGGCCAGACGGAGTGGGGGTGACCCAACCTCCGTGACCACTCACTCACGAGTGACACTCCAAAACACCAAACTCAAGTCACGATCATTTTGCATTTGTTTGGTGACTTACTGCCTCACCATAGTGAGGTGCAAAAAAGTGAGCCCCATTTTTAAAAAGTAAACCATTTCCACTACTCTTTTACGAATATGAACCTCGCCTATATTGTTTACCAAAATGAACTTTTCGACTGGGCGAACTTTGGGCGAGATTCTGGGCGACAACCACCCTTGGGCGAAATTCTGGGTGAATGGAAAATGGATTTCACTGATCTGAAACGTGTGAAGTATTTCACTTATATTTTTCAAGTATTTCATGTTTCAATTAAACACATCACTTTGTTGTTCTTGTAACCACAGACGTGCAGTGTTGGCTTGTGAAGATGGTTGAAATGTTTTGAGATGGTAATGAAAGAAAAGAAATGAAAAAGAAAGATATAGAAATAAGATGGTATGATGAATGGTTGTTTGTGAATGGGTCAATGGAATATGACAAGATGAGGGATATTTAGACGCCTGATGAAGAAAAAAAAAAAAAAGTCCCCTACTACATTGACCATCTTGTTGTGACACTTTTTGTCCATTTTATGAACTATTGAAAAAAAGTTTGTATTCCTAAAATGGATATTGAAATGGATTATTTAAGTAATTTGCTTTATTTTATTTGTTTTGTGAGTGTGTGTAATGTNGTCCCCTACTACATTGACCATCTTGTTGTGACACTTTTTGTCCATTTTATGAACTATTGAAAAAAAGTTTGTATTCCTTAAATGGATATTGAAATGGATTATTTAAGTAATTTGCTTTATTTTATTTGTTTTATGAGTGTGTGTAAGATATTTAGTAGGGTATATTTGTATAAAGTGGTTATTTTAATGAAAGGTGAGGGAAGGTGATGAAATGTGAGAAGAAGTGAGGGGAAATGAGAGGAGAGACAAAGCTGAGGTAGCGTTTATGTGGCGGTGAACTCGGTCACCACCACTCCCTTTAGCCTAAAAGTCCTGCCAATGGCACTCTTGACTGATGGATGTGCGAAAAGAAATTAATGTGTAAAATTTATCTTCTAGTTATCGTGAAGAGTTACTAAATTGGGTGCAGAAAACGGGACTTCTGTTAGTTACCTTGTTATCAAAACAACAAAGTCTAATGAAAGTATAACTACGTCGCAGAAAAATCATGAGTATCCGAGACCCCTCGTGGTTACGTCAATGTTAGCTTCATTGGTTTTGATAACATGTGTCTACAGGAAACATGTTATGATTATGGTATAACAAAACAAGTACCAACATGCTCTACGTATATACATTTTTTCTTTTGATGTCATCCTTTTATGGCGGGTTAATGGTACTTTAGTGATTTTTGAGATATCAGAGGTTAGCAAAAATATGATATCGAGAAGAATTTATGAAAGTATGTTGGGTATTTTGGAAATTTTTAGTTCTATGTATTATAATTCAAGCAATTCTCTTTTGAAAGTACAGTTCTCTAAAATGAACTTAACCAATAAATATATTTATGAATTTGGTGTGAATATATAACCCTATTTGAATATCTATAAATAGCCTTAACACTCTACAACAAGACCAAACTCAATTAACTACAATAGTCGATTATGAAAAATATGTCTCTTGAACAAGAGGAAGTTATTCGCCCCCTTGCAATAAAGAACCCTATTTGCCAACTTTCCACCCAGCATTTGGGATGATCAGTTTCTTATCTATGATGAGGTAATATATATATATATATATATATATATATATATATATATATATATATATATATATATATATATATAGGGTGAGGTTCTTTTCAGAACCAAATAAATTGCGAGAACCGCGAGAACCAAGATCAACCAATCATATTTTTTTAAATATTTCTTTTTATTATTTAATTCAAAAGGGTATTATAGTAAAATTACATTTTAAAAAAAAAATTGATTTTTTTTAATAAAACACGTTTTTCTAGGTCCTAAATATTAGGAAACTTTTTTTTTTTTTTTTTTAATAATTATTTTTCAAGCACGCATGATTTTAAAAGGTAAAGTGCATATGTGTTTTTTTTATATAAGGTAAATTTACATATATTTTTATTTTTCAATTGCTTTGAATGACAAACAATATTTTTATATAAAGTAAATTTACCTGTAATGTGTTTTGGCTAAAACTATTTACACAAGTGCATTGAATGACAAAATTCATATTTTACGTGTACATGTACATTTCAAAACTAAAAAATATATACACAAAACTAAAAATCATGTCACATACAATTTAAATAAAATATTCTAAAAGTAAAGAATAAATGAAAGTTTCGTTGATGTATAGCCGTGTCTACTAATCTTCTCGCAACTTCATGCACTTGTGTCTTTACTCTTTACTTCTTTATCATATTCATTTTCTTGCTAGATAGTATGTAAAAAAAAAACATGTGCACTCTTGACATCAGTCATCATACTCGCACCTGTAACCACAACCAATTAATAAACGAATTATTTAACCATAACATCTAACATAACACATTTGCACAATGTATTTATGACTTGTTCACAAGAGACCATTTTGATAAATTAGTACAACCATAAAACACAAAACACAAGTGCACCCTTATATCATAATTAAACCAAAAAAAAAGAAAAAAAAAACATATATGCACTTTCAATACATTTAAACTCAGAAACTGTAAAAACACATATGCATAAAATGCGTTAAATTCACCAAAACTGTGAAAACACATATGCACTCTCAATAACACATATAATAACACATATGCACACAGCACACCCATTTCATCATTTTAAAAAAGATTTAAAACGCAAAGGGATTGTGAATTGTAAAACCCAAAGTAGATAAAACTTTATCATTCCTATCAATGTATAAATATCTATAATGCGAGGGAATGGAAACCAAAATACAAAATCCTAAATAAAATGAGTAAAAAATAAAGGGGACATAAAGGATATGCATAAAAAAGATTATTAAGGATTACCGATATCAAAAGCAATTGTCAAAAGCAAAGCACATAAAGCTTTAGTATATCTCAGCTTCATAGGAAATGGTCAAAAGCAAAGCACATAAAGCAAATCAACTCATTTTTTTTACAAGGAACTGAAGATGGAAAAGGTCAGTAAAAATATTTTGAATATCAGACCATTTGTAGTTAACTTGCACCTTGCAGTCACATGCATGGTCATATGGGAGTACATAATTTATTTCAAAATCATATACTACTATATTTTTTTAGGTATGCATATATGCATTCACTATGTTCATCCTCTTCATGTCATACAAGTGATGTTGAATGTTGCAATGTCTTTTATCATTTTAATCTTCAATGTTGCAATGAGTTGCATGTGTGCAAAACCATGTTCACTAACCTCTCTGTAAGAATGAAGAACAACGTCTTTTATCATTTTAATCTTCAGTGTTGTAGTGACTCCAACGTCTTTTATCATTTTAATCTTCAATGTTGCAATGAGTTGCATGTGTGCAAAACCATGTTCTCTAACCTCTCTGTAAGAATGAAGAAACAACAAGTAAATACATGTGCATTCGTTTCAAACAGGCATGTTCATGACATAAACACATGTGCATTCGCTGTCAAATCCTCGTTTTGCTAACGTAAATACATGCGCATTTGTTTCAAATTCTAATGTTCATGACGTAAACACCTGTGCATTATTTGATAACACATATTCACAACATTTACGTCATATAAAAATACCGTGCACATGTACATTCTTTGTCCTATCATTTTCACCATAGAGCACTTAGATATATTTTCTGAAACAAAAATGGTAAGAAACAAGATTATAGACCACACCCCTTTTGAAATACCAAAGAAGAACAAATTAAAATATGAGGAAAAAAACCAACAACAACAGCAAGAACATATCAAGACAATAAAAACCTCATAGCCATTAATTATGTTCTCTTTTTACACGGTAGAACACATAGATTAAATTCATGTGTATCTCAATATTGACTATTTGGTTAATCAAAACACATAAAAATAAATAAAAAATAAAAAATATATTAAACCTACCCACCGGAGACATCACAAACACTACAACCACCAGCGACGAATATGCAAACCACCACTGGTTGAAAAAACGGTAGTTTGGGGTATCGGTTTCATAGATCGAAGGTTTAGGGTGTCGCTACAACATATCAGTTGATGTGAGGGTTTCGATTGTGCGTGCCGGCTACGTGAGAATGAATATCATATTTAATTTGATTCAATCTGCAAACCTCAATTTGGTGATGCCAACAATAGCGAATTTTTGTATGATAGAATTGGTTATAAGATAGAGGGGCGGCAACCCTAATTTCTTTTGAACTATACAATCGTTTTAAGTTAATAAATTAATTTTAGAGATGGTCCTAATTTTTTGGAGCAGTTTCTGTAAAGTTAGTACACAAAATTACATTAGTGCCCTTCCACCTTTCAAACAATTATAGTTAATTTTTAATTTAATTACACTTATGCCACAACCATTTTTATCCTTTAGATCGAATTATGGAGGGTTAAGATTGGTTCTCGCAGTTCTCGCAATTTATTTGGTTCTGAAAAGAACCTCACACTATATATATATATATATATATATATATATATATATATATATATATATATATATATATATATATATATATATATATATATATATATATATATATATTAGCGAACTCAACAATATAATAACTATAACTTTGTAATTAAATCATTACATCAATTTTCATTATGATTCCTTGGTAAATGTAGCAAGAAGATGAAAGCGGAATAGAACAAACGATTGAAGATTTGAAAAAGAACGTGCGTTAACTTAAAGATTGTAAGTCTGTCTCGATGATTGTTGTTTTCCCCTCGAAGGCTTTTCTCACTTAAGTTTGTACCTTCTTCAGCACATTTGGGTTTCTCATAATTTGCAATATTACAAAGATAAAAGCCGACGAAGATTACAAAATTATAATTTTATTATGTACAATATCTTATGCATATAGATATATGTATTTGCATATATATGTTTCGGGGTAGGGCGGACCGGGGATGTTGTACCCCCGTTCCTGCTCCAAACCCGATAAGAATCCCCGTTAAGGCCCCGAAACCCGATAAAAATACCCAGCCCACCTCAAAAAGTTTGGGTTTTGAGTTTTTCTTCGGGTTGGAGTTATTTCTTGCCGTCCCTCGGTCCCTGTAACATAAAAATAATAGATATGATTTTTAATTGAACAATATTTTATCTCTAATTGATTTACGTACTAGAAAAGCCTGACATATACACTACAAGAAAAAGGCCTTTTAGCGACTTCTGCAGCGACATGTTTAGCGACGTATTTGACGCCAGCGACGCATTTAGCGACTTCAGGTTGTAGGTCGCTGTAAACGAGTCGCAGATTTTTGCGACTTATCAAAGTTTGTTGCTAAAGTTGGCGACTATTATAGCGACTTCCTATTACACGTCGCTAACGATCAGCGACTTTGGTATTTCAAGTCGCAGTTTATGTCGCTATTTGTACGAGACGTCGCTATTTAAGTCGCTATACACGTCGCTACTTTCAATAGAAATCGCTATTTCAGTAGCTACTAGCATAGGGCGATTTAGATCATATTTATGTACTACTGTTCATTAGCCATATTGCTACCTGATCACTATTCAATATTAAAACTTTAATACAAAAATAAACAACATCGAAAACTTGAAATATATAAATAATCTATAATCTATCCATAGTATTACAACAATACAAGAATAACAAGAACGATCTAAAGTTATTTAAAGTAGAAACATAACNTTTAGCGACGTATTTGACGCCAGCGACGCATTTAGCGACTTCAGGTTGTAGGTCGCTGTAAACGAGTCGCAGATTTTTGCGACTTATCAAAGTTTGTTGCTAAAGTTGGCGACTATTATAGCGACTTCCTATTACACGTCGCTAACGATCAGCGACTTTGGTATTTCAAGTCGCAGTTTATGTCGCTATTTGTACGAGACGTCGCTATTTAAGTCGCTATACACGTCGCTACTTTCAATAGAAATCGCTATTTCAGTAGCTACTAGCATAGGGCGATTTAGATCATATTTATGTACTACTGTTCATTAGCCATATTGCTACCTGATCACTATTCAATATTAAAACTTTAATACAAAAATAAACAACATCGAAAACTTGAAATATATAAATAATCTATAATCTATCCATAGTATTACAACAATACAAGAATAACAAGAACGATCTAAAGTTATTTAAAGTAGAAACATAACAAGAACGTCAAAGTGACAACTGTTTTTGTAAGGAGAAAAATAAAATAGAAATGACAAACACCATCATTACAGCTTGATTGTGGAGCCACCACCGTGCGCAAGCTAAAATCCTACAGTTTCTTGCCCAATTCAAAATATTTGGCGATGGTTTCTTGTCCAATTCAGAATGTTAATGCCACAAGCCCATAATGCATAAAGTTGTCATTTCCTGAAAATTGATATCCAAACGGGTCAAAAGTGACTAATTTTCCTGAATACCATTAGGTCTATATACAAAAAACAACTGCTATCACTAACCTTGTGGTAAGCAAGTAGATTTATTTCTGCCGTAAAAAAAAGCAAGGGAAGCAAGTTCCTATAACTGAAATGAAAATATCAACAAACATTTGTGAGTGTAACTGGACAGATAAGACACTTAGTTGAAACAACGTGGATTGCATTCAAGAAAGGACTATGATGCCATCGTAGAATAAGAATCTGAATAAGAAAGGACTATGAGTTTATATAATTAAAAAAGATAAGCATGAAAGGAGGAGCCATGACTCCTACATTATTACATTGCAAACAGAAACTGAATAAGAGTTTAATCAAATTCGGATTGTAAATTGAAGTAAATATCAACTGGTTTCATGCCTGAAGGTAAAACTCACATTAAGGTCCGAATCATAGGTATTTGAGCAAACACGTCATACGTATCATGTTTAGCCTGCAAACCAACAACACAAAAAACTACTCAAAAAGACATATATACCCTGTACCACAAACATTAAATATATATCGTCAGGTATTTATCTGCAAATAAATTAGAAACCCAGGTGTGCAAAGGAAGAAACGAGTTCTCCGAAAGCTTTAATGAACTCAACCTACAAGAAACCACAAAACTCGAGACTATATTTACAAGCAAAACACGAACAATTGAATATTCAAGTGGTATTAACAAAAAGTGGTCAACAATAATAACTTGCAAAAAAATTACCTATATTTGTGAAAAGCTCATGACTACCGAATCTTCCTATAACCTTTTAAGGTTCAAATTCTAAAAGAATTGATTATGATATCTTAAATAACATACACAAATAGCAATAAACGAAAAACCATAACTAAAATTTTCCTGTTATAAAATACTGTAAATTGAGAACATACCTTGACACTCAAAAGTCAAAGGTTCGCTCTTTCCTGCAGAAAGTTGGTGATGCAACTTACTAGCAGTAATATGCTTACCACTAACATTAAGGAGTAAGAGAAAACACAACGACGCCCAGAATGTTGGACTGCAAACAATAAAAAGCCAATAAGTCAAACATCATAAGCCAACAAAGATTTTAAAGAATCTTCAACCGGATAAAAATTCTCAGCAAAGTAAAACTTCAAGGTATCACTCCTTGAACTTGTTTTGAAACATTAAGACTACTTTTTGAAATGAGAAAATGTGGTCTAACACTAGCCTGTGAAACAGGTTCTATAATCTCGCACTAGAGGAAGTAGATCTACACAATGAGCATGTTCCCATAGCTAAAGTCATAATATCAACATATTTTATGAGTGTTAATGGCCAGATAACAAACGCGTCAAAGAAGAAAATGCATATCAATAGCATAACACTATTAATATTGTATATATCATATTCACCAAAAGAATTGCAAATCGACGAAAATATTACCATGGGGACATATCAAATAATTCCACGCAAAAGCGGCAGTTGACACAGCTCCAATTATGCCTCCATAAGCCATACTCTTTGCAGCTTCACGAGTCGTCTTCAGCTACAGATAGAAAACACGGTCTTTTAGAATATAATAATAGAGAAGTACAGTAATCATCAAGACCCTATACCCTTTGACCACCTCTGGTGGTATGGCGCCATCATCGAAGATTTTGTAAAGTTACAATTCAATTAAATTAAGAGAACATTTGTCCCTTACTAAGATTCTTAATAATCGGATGGAATACAATGAGACGCTCACACGGTCCGCGAACTTGGTCATGGCATATGCAGCTTAGCAACCTATTTCCACAATTCTAATAAACTGCACTAGGTGAACGCAAAAAACGCGGTGAGGCTATTACATATCATCATATATCAGAAAAACACAAATAACTCGGTGAGGCATTTCGTCGAACACGTGGTCTACACATACAATTCACATAATTGCAGTTACCATCCATCAAATACATCTCAGTTGCTCCATGATTCACTTAAATCTTCAGTTTTGGATGGTGATCTCCTCTTATTTCCAACCTAATCCTCAATATCTTAAGCTTATTGACATTATCTCAATAATTAAAGATGAATAAAAGTTATCTGTTAAGGTCAGGCATTACATCGAACAGTTAGTGTGCATGTTGAAAACGGAAAATGACCTGTAAGTATTCTACAAGAGATACCACTTATTCAATAGAATAACACTACATTTTGCATCAAAATTTCATATGTATAATCATCAACAGTAAGTTTCTAAACTATAACATATCGATAACTAGTCAACAAATGAAAGCAATGTAAGCAATTGTACATCAAGTGTAATCCGATCGATACCACTTATTCAATAGAAGATGAGATGTAATCCGATCGATTATTACCGTCAAAAGCTGATAAAGCACCGGAAAAACCTGAAATCGATCTTTATAAGGCATATTTGAGTACAATCGAGAAGGCCGTGAGGTTGTGGTAGCGATATGATGGTAGTGAGGTGATGTGGTGGCGGAGCGATGGTGGTGGCGCAGGGTTTAGAGTAGTCGGGAGTCGGGAATTGAGGGTGTGATGTTGGTGCAGTTCTGGTTAAAAAAAGTTATGGTGTTGTAATTAAAGTGGAAAATGAATTTAACTAAACTGTGTTAAAGTGGAAAATGGAAAATGGATAAAAAGTTGATCATGATATACCGGTTAAATGTTATTANTTTTTTTTTTTTTTTTTTTTTTAAGTTATAAATGAATTTAATAGACATTATAAGAATAGTTAAACAAAGAAATCCAAAATCACTTAAGAAGATACAGCATGTTTTTTGAACAATATCGAGTGTTAAAACATATACTTTTTTTGAACAGGTTTAAAACATATAATACTACATTGAGTAATACAAAATTGAATGGGAAGTGATAATTTTAAATAGCAGCAGCCCATGGCTGCTAATGGCACTCTTGACTTATGGATGCAAAAAATTCTGAACCACAACCTGTATATTTTAATATTAATGTGATGTCATTTTAAAACCTGTTCCGACCCAATTTTTTAAAACCACAACTTGCGTCTTCTATATGTTAGATATTTGAAGTATCCTATTTGCATATCTATAAATAGCCTTAACACTCTACAACAAGACCAAACTCAATTAACTAAAATAGTCGATTATGAGAAATATGTCTCTTGAACAAGAGAAAGTTATTCGCCCCCTTGCCAACTATTCACCCAGTATTTGGGGTGATCAGTTTCTTATCTATGATGAGGTACAAAATATATTAATGATCTCAGCAGTAACTATAACCTTGTAGTTAAATCATTACATCAATTTTCATTATGATTCCTTGGTAAATGTAGCAAGAAGATGAAAGCGGGATAGAACAAACCATTGAAAATTTAAAAAAGGACGTGCGCAAACATTTGAAGGTATCTTTGGATACTCCAACAGAACATACGAATTTGCTGAAGTTGATTCAATCCAACGCCTCGACATAGCGTATTATTTTGAGGTTGAGATTGTGAACGCCTTACAATGCATTTATGATACATATGGTAATAAATGGAATGGTGGTAGCTCTTCTCTTTGGTTTCGACTCTTGAGACAACAAGGGTTCTATGTTTCAAGCGGTGAGTATCCATAACTTCAATATTTTGATATTGCAAAAGAAGCCAACATTTTTTCATGTGTTTATACAGATATTTTTAATAACTATAAAGATGAAAACGGAGCTTTTAAGGAATCTTTAGTCAACGATGTGCAAGGCATGCTTGAGTTGTACGAGGCAACCTATATGAGGGTGGAAGGTGAAGGTGCACTAGATGATGCTCTTGTTTTTACAAGATCTCGTCTTCAGGACATAGCAAAGGATACTCTTGTGAGCAACGCCACTCTCTCTACCCAAGTAGAGGAGGCGCTAAAGCAACCTCTAAGAAAAAGGTTGCCAAGAATAGAGGCATTGCGCTACATTCCTTTCTACCAACAACAAGATTCTCACAATGAGTCTTTGCTTAAACTTGCCAAGTTAGGGTTCATCATGCTCCAATCATTGCACAAAAAGGAGCTTAGCGAAGTTACGATGTACATGCATATAAACCCCCTCCTTTTAATTAATACATTAAAGTTAACTTGAATAGCATCAGCTATTTTTTTCCTGTTCATTATTGATCTATTTTTATTCTGGTGATAACCCTGTACATGAACGTGCGATAACATGTTACGTTGCATGCAGGTGGTGGAAATATTTTGATGCCCCGAACAATCTACATTACGCAAGAGATAGATTGGCTGAAAGCTACTTTTGGGCGCAAGGCGTATGCTGTGAACCACAATATTCCCGTGCTAGAATTTTCTTAACTAAAGTTATCATAATGTTGACTGTTATAGATGACACTTATGATGCATATGGTACCTACGACGAACTTAAGATATTTAATGAAGCAATACAAAGGTGTGAACACACGTAATTTACGTGCACATACGTAACCCATATTCATGAGGTTTCCTTATATAAAATCAATCAAATTAATTAAGCCAACTCTTACTTTTATCATAGGTGGTCGATTACATGCATAGATATGCTTCCAGGATACATGAAATTGTTATACCAAGGTTTAATGGATATGTACACCCAAATGGAAGACTCCATAACAAATGAGGGAAAAGAAGATCTTTTTAACTTTGCCAAACAACTTGTAAGTTCAAACAATTTTTCATTAGTATGATTGTTTATAATAGAGACAACCTATTTGTATGTGACCATATATATCAAGTTACATATTTACATGTACAGGCTAAAAGTTTTATTGGAGGCTACATGATGGAAGCAAAATGGGTAAATGAAGGGTACAAAATGACAATAGAAGAGCATGCATCAATTGCATTCTCGAGTGGTGGTGGTGACGTGCTTGTAGCATCATGTTTTCTTGGCATGGGAGATGTAGTCACAGATGAGGCGATCAAATGGGCTCTGATTAATCCTCCTCTCTTCAAAGATGCATCTATTATCGGTAGACTCATAAATGATATCGCGGGCCACAAGGTACATTCATTTGATTATATTCACTAAAAGACATCAATTTCTGAAATTGGCGTTCTTTTTTACTTGCTTGGGTTTCTGACCTCACAATAGTTACTATAAGACTAATAAGTTTTTCAATGAAAATGCAGAAGGAGCAAGAACGAAAGCATTTCCCTTCTAGTGTTGAGAGTCATATCAAGGAATATAATGTCACAGAGGAGCATGCCTACGAATGTTTGCACAGACAAATAGAAGATGTGTGGAAAGATATAAACCGAGAGGCGCTCATGACTAAAAATGTTCCGATGCATATGATAATGATAGCGATTAACTTGGTGCGAATGTGGGAAGCTTTATATGAAAATGATACGGATAATTTCACAAATGCGGAAGGACTAAAATATCAAATCAAGTCCCTCTTCGTTGATGCTATGAACATTTGAATTTCACTGCATTGTCATCCAGCTATGTCAAAACAAACGATTACCTGTGTCTCAGTTGATTAATATCTAAACTTAATTTTTGTATTTGGTAGCTTCGAAAGTTCAAGTACTGGGATCTGGGAGATAACTGATCGATCATCTAATAGTGTAATAATATACAGAAATGTAATCCCCCAAGCACTATGAAATAAAGAAATAAAAGGTTTTCATTTTGTCAAATTCCTACCAAGATGCAAAAAATGTTATGGAGATGTTGAAAAGCCTAAGAGGTTTGTTTTTTTTTTTTTTTTCCTTGAGTTAAAAATGCCATACAAAAAAAATAGATAAATAAAAAATAATCAAAAAAATAAATAAAAGAAATCAAAGTAAATTAGAACCGTTACACTTGAATCATATAGAGTTTACAAAGAAAATAGAGGATCTAATAAAAACAAAGTTAATACTCCATGGTAAAAAGCCTAAAAATAAATCTACACTATCTAAAAACTAATCAAGGGAGGAAATTAGACAATGAGGTTTTTGTGATATATCGCAAGTTTTGTATAATGTTTTCCTCACTTCCTCAATCCTTAACTAACCATCTTCCTATCATACACACACTCACCCCAACCCCCTCTTCCGGCTTTTTATTAAAACAAATTACGAGGCAAAATTAGTTGAATGATGGTTAAATCAACATAATATGAGGGTATTTTATGACGACTAGGGTTTGTGATCTAGGGTTTATGATTTGGATAGAAAGAAAAATGGTAATTATATGAAATAAATAAATAAATAAATAATAAAAAATAATAAGCGGAAGAAAATAAATCATGATCCATTCGAATCATATGCGAGTAGCCGATAACAGGAGGATAACTATTTTGTGGTAGGTTGTACCTAAAGCTTCGATACCATGTAAAATAGTAAAGAGAAAATTCCCAAAGTAGACTGGTTGCCCAAATCGACGCTTCCTTTCCTAGCCCATGAATAAAAAAAATTCCCAAAATAGCAAAGGGCGACTTGGCTATTGGGCGACTTCACTATATTTGTGACATATGTCTCATGTAGTACAATTTTGTCTTTATTATGTCTTACTATAAATTACATATATACCATGTAACACCCCAAAATTCGTACAGCGGAAGACTTACAAGCTTTCGGGGTGCTACGGGGAATTGATATCATCACAAGTATAGATAACAAGATAGCATAGATAATAATGTAAACCAAAGTCAACAAAAGTCAAGGTTTACATATATCCATAATCTTTAGATAGGCAAGCCCAAAATAGATAGTAGAAAAACAGATCTTATAAAAAGAAATATCAGAGTTTTCATCGATGCCTTAAACCAAACCAAGATCCAAGCTACATCACCGTAGTCCAAGTAGTAAAAGCAATACTTCTAGTTACCTGAGAAAAACATGCTTAAAAAGGTCAGCTTTCGCTGGTGAGTTCATAGGTTTAAAGTAAAAATAATACAGGACCTGAAGGGTTTAGCGCTATGTGTAACTAGTGCAGGCATAGACATCACAATCCAACATCATCACAATCGCAATCAATAGTTTATCATCTTAGAAAAGATGAATGGTCATAGTGAGTGGGCCCCTCAACGGTCACTAGCCAGGTCACAACAAGGAACCACCCGTTACTGCCCCGGATCTAGGCCGCAGCAGTGTCTATTCCAAACTAGGGTCAAAACGCCCTAGCTCTAGGTCATCATCTACTTCCGTCTAACCTAAACTAGTCCACACAATAGCAAAACAAAGTAGTAGCAAGTCTAAGAAAACCAGTAGCATGTTTTCTCCCCAAAATTTAGAAAAACAATTAAAAATGCGAGTAAAAGTGGGGCTATGAAACTCACCTCAAATAGAGCAAGCAGAAATCAAGATAGATACGAATAAGCAAAAGAAGGTATGGCTAAGACTTCACAGCGACTACTGACTTGGCACGACCTAATCATATATGTAGAACTTAGCTTAATATAGCTTTCGAAAGTTAATTACTTCCCTTAGTTCCCCGAATAATTTCCATTTATTTTCCGAAAGAAAACGTTCTTTGAAAAGTTTTAGTTATCGCTTGGTATCATTCGATATCGTTTGGTATTGGTGCTAGAGACAAAGTCTCGACTCAAGTGAACTCACGCCAAATAAACATCTCAAATAATATTATAAACGTATAGTCCAAAAATCTCCTAACGGCATAAGCCTCAAGTAAGTCAAATAGTCCACATAACACATAATCGCATTCAATATATGGGTTAAGGTCAAATGATATGACCTCATGGATCGATAAGTCATCGCATGAAGGGTCGACGGCTTATCAAATTCGCCAACTTGATAAGTCCAACCATTTACCGATTTACTTATTGGTCCTTAAGTTATATCATTAGTCGTAGGATGTATTTCTCGTCAATATGATCGCTTAATGTCCTTATTGGGCTCCTATTGGGCTCGTCAGTCCAATAGGTCCAATAACTAATGACCTATTATCGATAAATAAATCCGAGACTTTACTATTAATAGGGTAACTTAGTTATCTCAAGAAAGAAAATTAGCTTTGGACTAGCTTAGCGTGCACTCGAATATTTNTCAAACGAATTATTATTTATTCGAGTCCACGTGTCTGAGTCATGACTTCCCGGTCCACATAACTAGTCAAAGTCCAAAGTCCATGTTACGGCATTGTTGAAGCCAACCAAGACTAGAGAGTCAAGGCGACCTCAACGTGCACAAGGTCTCAAATATGTAACGTCATAATATAATCAATCCAATATATCCCGATATCCAATCCACACTTCACAAACTACAACAATGCGAGGCCGTCTACGGCTCTCGTACTAACCTATCTCCGTCATTCTACAAGTTCTCATCCTTATAACTCCGGTAATCACAACCAAGCACTCCATTTCTCAACAACACATTCACAACAAACGTTAGTTCACAATATAATTATATACACATAAACATTTAATTCACAACCAAGTTATATAGTCAACATATCACATTTTAACATTATTTCATATAAACACTTATCGTTAAAACAACATATATCGTTAAACAATCTATTACCTTAAACAATATATTTCGTCACAAGAATATACCTCATTTTAATCCACATAACATTACCGAAATAAACTTCATACCAACCATTTCATATTCTAAACATATACCAAATTTTCTATTAACCGATATATAACCAAACTTATAATTATATACATATCGACAACTAAACTAGTTTTCATCCAATATAACCACAAGTCGCAATTATTCTCGTGCAAGTTTCAACATCAAGTAATAACGTTATCAATAATTTCAATAAACTCATATCAATTAAAATTTTAGCATTAAAACAACAAGTATCACATATCGCCGAGACCAAAGGGTCTCGGCTTTGACTCTTTCGAGCCAAAACCACCCTTGCCGTGGTTTTTGGGTTGCGGCTTGGGCTCACCTCGGCTATGCCGAGTCAACAAACAAACCAAACACCTCCGAGAGGGTCTCGGTTGCAAACCAACATCCAAAAACAACAATTAAACCTCATAAATCATTAAACCAAGTATCAAGATTCACTAAACATCAAACAAAATCAATAACCCAAGGATATCATCATCCAAGAAACAACCAAACACACCCACAACGTGGGTTTGACCACGGTTTGACCACGGGTCACCCCAAATCCGAACTTACACCCATTAATCGATACCAAACGTGACCAAAATGTGTCAAAATCATAAAACCCATCAATCTTTTGTACCCAAAATGGAGAAATACGCAGGGTTTGACTCGTACGAGAGTCAATCCACACGAAAAATACATTTCCTTACGTTTTCTTTGTAGATCTATGTACTAGACCAAGATTAAAGATGATAGTGATGATATAGGTGGCGGTGGTGATGATATTTTGGTGATATAGGTCGTTTTTGAGCGCGTGAATAGTATCAATGGAAAGAGGAAGTGATTTTGTGTAAAATGATGGTGGTGGTGTGGTTGTGAGGGCGGCGGTGTGCCGTGGTGATGGTGGCCGGCGGCGTGAAACAAGAGAGAGAGATATGATGATGAAGATGATAAATATGAAAATAGGTTTTAGGTTTAGGGTTATATTTTTAATAGTTTAGGTTTGTTGCAAGTTTGGTCCCTCTAGTGTTTAGTTTTTTATAAACTAGTGAAAGTTAAGGACCCAAAACAAATATTTTTCTTAATCTCTCCCGAAACATTTATTTTTAAAGTTTACAAGAACGTCGGTCACCGCACAAAATCATTTTAAATATTTACCGCTCGTTTATAAATAATTCCTCGAAATGTTATAATATTTCGTTTAGTAAATAAAATCATTTCAAAACGTTTCATCATTCATGGCTCACAAAAACTAAATCAAATACTTAGAACGAAACAATCGTAACCGTTACTTATCAAATACGCGTTTTATTAGGATTTCTAGTGCCAAAGTCAAGTAGTGCCTACATCGAAGTACATAATTAGCCTAAATAGTACGTAGGGTGATAAATGCTTTATATAAACTTCAAACTTTCTAACAAGATTCCCAAAACTTAATAAGATCATCGATAAATCAAATTTCATGTTTATGAAAATGTAATGCGGTAAGTTTGAAAAGGGTCCCTAAATTACCAGTTGTCACAGCCTCCCAGCCCCAGAAGAAACCGTCCCGGGTTTCACTTAGAATTTCCCGATAACGATGGCGCAAAGAGACGAGGATACTTCCTCAGAAATTCGTCTTCACGCTCCCACATGAATTCCGGTCCATGACGAGAGTTCCAACGAACTTTGATGAGCGGAATTCGACTACGTTTCAAACGTTTGATTTCGCGATCCACAATCTCAATAGGTTCCTCAACAAAGTTTAGTTTTTCGTCCACACGAATTTCCTTCACAGGGATTACTACGGTCTCACCCGAAAGACACTTCTTCAAGTTACTCACATGAAAGACATCATGAACACTACTCAGTTCCTGAGGTAACTGGTATGTGTAAATTCACATACCTTTTCATGGCCAAAATCGACCCAAAATAGACTAATTGTACTAACAAATGCCAAAGAATATATGTTTTTGTGATTGTGACTGTGCAGGTAAGGATATTTCACAAAATAGACAAAAATCACAACAAAACCGGGAAAACGAGCACGAGAGTGGAATGAGTTCAGAATAAGCCGGAAATCAAAGCTGGAAATCTTATTGAGCTCAAAATGTCAAAAGAGATCCCTAAAGATTGAAATAATTGCAAGATTAGTCCCTGGAATGAAATTTGAAGAAATGGTAAGAATGACCCCTGCACTTTGAAAGTTGTCAGATTTGGTCCTTCACAAGAGAATTTGGAAGAAAAGTCAAACATGGTCCTTCATGAATGGAAGTTTGCCAAAATCAGTCCCTGGTATAAGATTTGAAAAATGACAGCTTGGGTCCTTCAACTTTGGAGTATTACACTTTTGGACCTTTTCATATCTTTAAACTCTATTACTAATCCTATTAACTAAAGGCTGGTCCAAAATGTAAATCCAAAACAAAAATCCCATAGCCCATCTATCTATACCCAAGGCCCATACCCTTTGTTTTTAGCCGGTCCAAAAAAACAAATAAATATAAAAAAAAACAAACGCGCCTTTATTTTTCCCCCAATCCTTTTCCCAGCTTATGAAACCTAACTCCATTCGCTTTTAATTCCTCAAAATTAAACCTCGTATTAAAGGGCTTTTCAGTCAAATCAAGACCCTGACACCCTGTCAACATTTGCCAGCAATTGAGGGCCACGTGGATGGATATTAATGGCTGAAACGCGTTACCCCAAGGATTCCAGGGCTGTGATTGGTCAGAACATGTCATCAAGGGATATTCCAAGGAGATTCTAAGAAGATTCTAATTCTAGAAGGTTCAGAGACGCTCCTCCAGTTCCTTTACATAGGGATTGATCATTTCACATTTGTTTGGTTAGCTAGTGTATGTAATGTGTATTTTTTAATCAACTTTAGCTTAATTGTATTCACTTTCAGCTTCTGTAAACGTTTTTTAGTGTAATAAAAGTTCATTTTTAGTTTTGATATAAGCTTTTGATTCTGCTCATTCTTTGTTTAGTGTTAATTTCATAAGCTTTTACATCCTCATAAGCTCCTCAGAAGCTTATGAGAGCTTTTATACATTTCTATTGCTTTTGTTACTCAGCTTCATCAAATTTCCAAAAAAGATACTAAAAAAATTAGTGTAATTAGTGAAAATAATAAAAAAAATATAAAAAATAGTTTCATAAGCTTAATTTTAGAAGGTTATAAGCTCATAATAAGCTTAAGTTCATTTGAGAGTAGCTTATTGTGAATGATTAGAATAGAAACAGTTTATTCACTCAAAAGTTCACAAAGATTCAGAATCTGTGTTGATCATCAGTGATGAGAAGTTGTTATCCAATGGTGTTCATAAGCCTATCCAAAGTGGTAGGCAAGCTCTGGAAGATCTCAGAGAGCTGAGATCCTATTTGTAAGATTCATCTATACTATTCAGTTTCTTATTTCTCATAAAATAGCTTTAAATTTTGATATTAGATGAAACTTAGTGTAGATCTGTGTTTGTTACTAATTACTGTTTGATTTGTGTTACTGGATCAAGTTTGATAGTATTGAGAGTTTAGATTCTTTGATTTAGTGTTTTGATAGTGAATTTCATGTTAACTGCATTTTAGTATTTCATAATTGCTTGATTCTGCAATCTATTGAAATTGTTGCTAGTTGTTTGAATTTCCTGTCAAATTGATCTTTTATACATTTCAGTAGGTTAGTTTGATCATCAATGTGGATTTGTTTAAGCTTGAATTTCAGTTTGTTAGGATTATTGCATAGATACAGTAGTGTTTGGATCTGCATATTTCTAGGTAATTTTGTTGTTTCACTTCTGAGTTTTCTTCACTCTTAGACTCCCTTAGGTATAATAGAGTTAATCAGGTCATTAAACTTGTAGGTTAATACATAAAAAGTCAAAATAGATTTTAAATTTCTTATCAGCTTGATCTAGCGATTATCTGTTGGTGAAATCATAAAGGTAGATGCATAATAATGTGATTTAGCTTAAATAAGTGTTGCATTGGCTTATTAGTTCATATAGGATCAGTATTAAGCTTCTGAAATTCAACTTAGTCAATTGTTAGTGGTAATGAGAAAAAGTCAGCATACACTGACTTTGTAGTTTTCACCACTGATTTCTGTTGCTGAATCATGGACTAATTGATAGTCAATTGGTGATATTCTGATAGGGCTTTTGTGTTTTTCTCAATCTCTGGTTGGTGTACTACCTTTTGCCCCCTTAACTTTGTAGAAATCAGCTTATTAGGATAGCTTTTTAGGCATGTGAACTAGGCACTTTAGGCTGTAGTTGCTGAATTGACAAATTGTATGCATTTATTAGTTTTGGCTTATGATTTCTATGTCTCTGCTTCATCTAAGTGAATTTGAGTATGAATAAGCTGTTTCTCTTGTTCTCTGCTTATTGGTGATTCATTTAGCTAATTAGAGCTTATATAGTGCTTTTTATCATCTGTTTAGCTTAGTTTTTCAATAATAAGTGTAATTTTTGGGCAAACATGAGTGTTTATGAGTTTACCTGAGTCTGAAGAACATTTTTGGAAAGGTTGACCTTAATTGGTCAAACTGCTTATTAGTAAGCAATTTCCTAAACTGCTTTTTGGCCCAATAAGCACTTAAACAGCTTATTTTTGATTCAAAATTTTTCTCCAAGCTTCTTTTGTTATTTTAGAATTACTGTAAAAATTTCATAATTTTCTGAATTCATTTACTATTACTTTTGAATTTTAAATAGATTTTAGAATAATAAATCATTTTTAAATACAAAATAAATCACAAAAAGACAAAAATATTTTCTGATTTTATTTTTAATTTTTATTTTCAGTTTAATAAGATTTTTAGAAAATAAATTTGTAGAATAAATTTTTCATTTTGAAATTTGTTTGATTTTCTTTTATTAAATAAAAATACAAAAATAGTTTTTAATTCATAATAAATAAATAAAAAGCCAAAAAAAATATTTTTCTTTTTCTCAAAATTCTTTTTAGTTGTTTAAGATTTTTAGAAAATTGTTTCACATTTTTAGGATCATTTTCCAATAAAAGTCGCGTTTTATTTTACATTACATTTTAAATTTAACGTTTGAATTTCCGTTTTTAGATTTTAGATCTTTGTGCATATATAGCTTGTACTTTGTGCATTATTTATCATTTCTTATCACTATTTGAATTTACATTTCACTATTTTCACTTTTCACTTTTACACCTTTCACAAACACGGTTTATCAATTACGATAAACAATTTTCCATTTAATCTTCGCACGGACACGACCCGGGTAATTTCTTATTCGTTGAGAAATTGCTTGGATATTATCCTATACTATTCACAACACATCAGTAACTCCAATCGATAAGCTACCGGTCCAATCCTATCTAGGATTGTAAACGGACCAATGTAGCGGGGGTTGAGTTTTCCACGTTTGCCGAAACGTATCACGCCTTTCCAAGGGGAGATCTTCAACATGACTCAGTCTCCGACTTGGAACTCTAGAGGGTTTCGTCTCTTATCGGCATAAATTTTCTGACGGTCTCGATCTGAATTACCTTCTCGGTAGTCTCCTGAATGAGTTCGGGGCCTGTAAGTTGACTTTCGCCAACTTCTGCCCAACAAACGGGCGAACGACATTTTCGGCCATACAACGCCTCAAATGGTGCGGCCTTAATG
>LBNU01016206.1:72215-82753 GCA_014162995.1 Artemisia annua
TAGGGGAGGTTTTCCCTACACTTAGGATTAAGTGTGGGTGAAAGTAGCGATACACACTGTTAGGGTGTGAATATGCCTCGTGAGGTGAAGGGGGTGAGTGAATGGCTTCCTTCATCCTAAAACTACCCGGATAATATTGGTTTATGGGTGGGTCGGTTCCTCTTTTGTCTCCTAGATGTAAATCTAAGGATGGAAAGTTGAGTAAAGATTGAGGTTCTGGTTCATCAACACTAGGAAATTCCCTAGAACTAAGAGTAAGGTCATCACTAAAAGTGTTCAAACCTATATCCTCTAGTGGTGCTTGGTCCAAGGGTTCTACCTCCATCGGGGTTCCTAAAGTCTCTTCTACTTCTTCCGGGTAAGTCACGGGCGGTGTGTGTGCCTCAAATGATGGTAGGATTTTTGGGGTATTAAGCGGGCTTACAAGATCATCAATGTGTTCATCCTGTATTATGGTAGTGCCTAACCATGACATGCAGCTAGGTGGCTCAACTATACCCTCATCCTCCTTTGTATCTAGATTACCTATGTGTTCGTTTTGTAGTACGATGTTAGGTGACATCCACTTAGGCATCTCGACATTAGCGTATTCTTCCCCAAATAAACTTGTTTCATGACCCTTGAAATTTGTGGTCAATTGACTTGCACTAACGTTCGTTGGGTTGTCTACTCTATAGTAATATTGGGCAAACTCTTCTATGACATCCCATGCTTCTTCAGCATTTAATTCCCTAAGGTCCCTATTGGCGAAATCCTCAATGCACCTTTGGTCACATTGGTCGACACGACAGTAAAAGATTTGGGTTAGGGATGCTAAATCGAAGCTATGATGAGGGACTATTCGGAGTAGATTTTTAAAACGAGTCCATGCATCATATATGGGTTCATATTGATATTGGTTGAACATCAAGATGTCATTAGGGGCGGATGGGTTTCGTGGTCGGTAGTATGGTGGATTCGCGTACTCCATAATGGTGAACGGAACAGTCAATGGAAAGGTTTCTACGAACAAAGACACATAGAAACGATAGACTACGAGAAAACTAATAAAAAGAAAAATAAAAATCTCACTAGATAGGAATCTAATGAGTAGACCCAATAAAATAAAATTTCAACCTAAGCAATAACTACTCCCCGGGCTGCGGCGCTAAAAACTTGATGCGTGGTTTTGCAACCTTACAACAGGTTTTACCTCTCGAGGGATCTTAAGAGGCTTACAACCCCACCAGGCAGTGTACCTGACCGATGTAGTATAGTGAAGTGGTAAGTACAGGGGATTGATCGTTCAACTCAAAGAATAGTGTTCGTTAGGATTGAAATTTATCTACTAGGTCTAGAGATGAGGGCTGAATATTTTTTGTATATTTGTTGTTTTATGGAAAGCAAGTAAAAATCTCGGGTTTTGGAAGAAGGGGCGGAATTAGTTGCTAATCAACTAACCCAAAAGCTACTACTTAAACTAATGTGTAGGAAAGTAAACTAGGGTTCTACAAGGGAAGTGAAGCATGTCTACCTATGATGTATTACTCCTTGCTAGCTATCAAATTCTACCTATTGACTGTAAACCTTGTTTTAATTGACGGGTGTATTCCTAATAACTCATGGAGTGGCATACATATCTCTCCAATTCTATGAGCTCTTATCTCCTCCTATGCCATGCACTACATAACCATAGGGATTGTAAACAGTGGCTCATGCGTTAAATACTACCTTAATAGCCTAGTATGCCTCGACTACATGTTTCTTAAGACGTTCAAGCACGTTACCATAAAGGAGGTTGGCCAGTTTTCTTAAGCCTAACATCGATGGAACATTCAATCAAAACAAGAATCAATAGGAAACAAGAATTATAAACTAAACCAACTAGATCTATTGAAGTTGTCACGCCTTAATTGATGGAGTTAGACACACACATCAACAAGCCCTCATTGATGAAGATAGACACAAACATCAACAAGAAATCAATAAGATCTAATTGATTATATACAAGTTTCACACAATCATAAGTAGACACTAGGTGATTTAGCAAAACATAATCAATGAAGAACAAGCAACAATAATAATGGAAGACATAATTAAGATAGAATCAACACACCAATACAAGATGTTTATGGAGTGATTAAGACCCTCTAAGTTGCTGGAAAAACACCTACCCTAACCCTAGAATCGGACTTAGGGTTTGGGGCTTACAAAAAGTGAAGTTATAATGTTATATTTATAGGCTGATTTTCTGTCGGCAAAGGGTGACGGCGTCAGCTCTAACACCTGACGGCGTCAGCTCGTCGTTTTCACCAAATCGAAGATTTTTTCGTCCTCTTCGCGTGGGCTTTTGAATCACCCAAATCCGAGTTCGTATGAAGATTTTATGGCCAAAACAGTAACAGCTACTCCGCGTGCAAGTTGTGATTGTCTTGTTCAACTTGTGATGATTCCACTTTGGTTTCTTCTCGTGCAAGCCTCCTTTCTGACGTCGTCACTCTATATCATCTGACGCCGTCAGGTTGAATCCTGACGCCGTCACCTTCAAAAGTCTTCTGGGACGTCTCTTGTTAACTTAACACCTGACGGCCTACACTTTGTAACACCTGACGCCGTCAGGTGTAAATGTCCAAAATCTTTCTGGCCCGTCATTTGTAAAATAGTTTCACTCTTTTGTCATCGTTTGCTGACGGCGTCACCTTGTGACTCTGACGCCGTCAGGTGTAAATTCTTCTTCTTTTGAGACTTTGTCGTTTTCTTCACTTTTATGCTCCAAAAACGTCCAAATATGCATGTTTTCCAGAATTCTTCTCAAAAGTACCTAAAATGACAAAAGGAACGATTTAGGGCAATATTTGATCAAATAAATACGATTTAGGGCTTAAATGACCCCTTAAAACCGTAACACTTTTCGTCTTATCAGGGACATAGCCTCATGCAGGTTTGCAGGCCTTGCTGCAATCACATCATTCCTCGTTGCTAGAGGCAAACCATCCGTGTAACGCTCAATCTTAATTGCTTCAATTTTGACCATGTCAGGGCAAAGAACGACAATTCTTGATATCGACTTTTGTAAGTCGCCATATCATATCCCTTCACTTTATGATTCCAGAACTCAATCTCCAACTTCTTGATCTCATTCCTTGGGCAGTAAGTCTTGATCAACAGATCCTTAAATTGTTCCCAAGTCATAGCATACGCAACTTCATCTCCAACAGACTTATGATAGTTATTCCACCAAGTCAACGCTTCGTCCTTCAAAGTGAACATCGAGAATTTCACTTTCGCATTCTCAGCACAGTTACTGACGGTAAACACTGGCTCAGTCTTTTCTATCCACCTCACCAAGTACACAACTCCTTCAGTTCCACAAAATTTGATGGGACCACAAGTACGGAACTCTTTGTAGTTACAACCGGGAGTTCGGATAGGTAGTGGAATTCCAACAGAGGTATTGGAGTGATTCGATTCCACTAACAGTTCGGCAACACGCTGATTCACAAGCTGATTGATCATATCATGATCGACCGTAGGAGTGTTAGGCGAAAAGTGACCATTGTCACCCTGAACATCAACGTTCGGGTTTTGGGCATTGTGATTGGTGGCGTCATGGTGATTGGGAGTGGGAGTCTCAACATTTCGTTGAGGACGTCATCCTCGACGACCAGTAGTAGCCACAGCAGGGCCAGTTCGAGTAGATCTGATCGGGTTTCGTCGTGGAGCCATCAATCTAAATTCACGAGACAAGTTTCCATAAGATTCCCACAACACATACATAACGTCCGATAACAGAGTCAATAAACAATAGATAGAATATCGATGGAACACCAATCACAATTATGCCACAACCCATAGAATATCAAAATACGAATACGAAAAGCACATTCATTCATATAAGAGAGTCGATACAATGTTTCAAGGTACGATAGAGTAATAGATAACAAAGGTCGAAACGATACGACATAACGAAGATAAGAAAACAAGATGATACGATAACTAGCTTTTCAAACCAAGGACTACTCGGTTTAGAAAGCAACGTAACTACACCAAACGATAACTCTAGCCACGACTCTGACGAAGAACTCTGAGCTCATCCTATAGACTCTTAACCTCTCTCCACACAGAGGCAATCTCAACACCCTGGGCATCCTGATCCCTCTTGAGGTCAGCGACCCCTCTCTCTAGATCAGCAGATCTCCTCCACAGCTTCCTATCCGCATCCCTAGTGGTAAGGAAACCTCTCTGAAGGCTGTCCATCTGCTCTCTCAGATCTGACAGGTCACCCCTCAATGCCCTGATCCTACCAAGAACAAATCCCATGTCATCCCTCAAATCATCAATCTTCCTCGCAGACTCATCGCCCATCTGTGCAACCAAGGCACTAATCCTAGCCCCCTGCACCCTCAATCTATCCCAAACTCTCCCGATCTCTCCATACTCTGCCGCCTCTGACGACACTACTGACGGAAAATCCAATCCAGGTGAGAGGGGAGGTGTAGGATACTAGATAACATCACAAACTCGTTTATACTTGTGGTTTGGTTTGTTGTAAGTAAGAAAAAGAAGAAAGAAATGTAGAGAGAGAAAGTTAGAGAGAGAGAGAGATGAAGCCTTGAGAGAAAACCAAAAAAAAGAAAATAGAATTATGAGAGAAGGCTTACCCTCTCCAAGGATGGAGAGGGCTTATATGTACAAGAGTTTTGCCACTAGGGCGTGCCACTTGGGCTGCGGATCAGGTATACAGTGGGTAAAGACCCGTCCTTCTTCCGCGAACTAATCTACTTCTAAACTACGTTTAACTAACTATTGTAACTACTACGAGCTAATCAATGCTTAATCATATCAGGGGTGACCGAATCTTTCTTATACAAAAAACGTATTCCTAACAATCTCCCCCTAAGGGAGGTCACCCCTGGAAATATTCACTACTTGGAGATATTCTTGACTTCTTGCATTGAGATCTTTGTAGATTCTTTTGTAGCTCGTAGTTGTTGATTCTTCATGGATAAACGACTCAAGATGACTTCCTTGATGTATATGATGATCTTTTGACTTTGCTCTTCGCTCTTCATCCATATAATTAGCTTCAAGTCATCTTTGAGTGTATGTGTCTCTTTGTGATGTTGTGATTATCTTTGTGATGTCATGCTTACACTTTTCTGGATCATGATCTTCTGCATCAGAGTTGTGGAAGCATAGTCGAAGCCCATTCTTTGATCATGATATCTTAAGTTACGATGTTGAAGTGTAAGCATGAGATGATGAATCTGCATCTTTTCAGCAATCGGCATCAATCGTCAACTTCTTTGTCTTTGGTGTGATTACGCCTTTCCAACATGCCCATACATCTTTGTTGAGTAGATCTTCCCGGTTGAACAGTTCTGACGTCTCCTTTTAGATGTTGGTATGAGCATGTGGAACTAGAGTGATGGTGGTGAACATGGTAAGTTTGGTATGTTGAGCTGCATAAAACTTGGTTAGTAATAAACATACCGGCACTTACAAGTTCGGACTTCGAGATCGTCAACAGCATAGTGTGAAGACTTTCTCTAATCCTTACCAAGGCCGTTCCTAATCGGATGCCCCCGAAAGGGCTTTCACTGACATACCGAAGTACACCAACGATTAGGTGAGTCGCTGGAGATCACCCCACGACTGTAGACCTTTTGGAACACCACCGTACACACTAAGCGTAACCCACAAGAGATTACCGAAGTGACCTGCTGTCAGGGCTGTTTGATGTTGACCCTGGCAGGAGTTTCCACTCAATCACTGGGAAATACTTATGTATATTCCCTCATAAGTGTTCTCGGCAGATTGCTAAGATCTGCGTAGGACTCAAAATATTACATCTGGTGTCCTTAATGTTGAACAACCAGTGTAGAAGTATCAAGTGTTCCTATGAGATCTTTTGATGCATCTCTTGGCTCTAGACTCGATAAGTGCACATTGGTTATCCTATTCGGAGACTAGGGAGGGGTCTCCTGTTTCAATATCAACTAGCTCTAAGAGACTAGTCGATAGTTTACACCGGTTCCCCGTGAGAATGAAACAAGCTCTTTTAAGAGAACTTGAGTGGCTGGGAGGTTTAGTGCAGTGCGTCACTGGGTCCATGACGTCTTTATCTTCAATACCGATGTTACCTTGGTAACAATCAGTAGCATATGAATTGAACCCGGTTTCTGCCCTAAGGTTGAATAATTGGAGGGCTATTTCTTTTCACCCTTTCTCATTTCATTTCTTTTTAATTCTTCAACCCCTTCAGTGCTTACCGAGACTTCATTACTAGAACCTTGTTGGGTTTGTTCCAGTCCTAGCTCAGTCTTAGTCGGCACTCTTCCCTTTCTCACTTTTCTCATTTTTTTTCAATCATTCTTAAGGACTTCTAATCTATCTATTGGATTGTCCCTGGGAAGATCCCTCCGGTTCTGGTGGATCATGGGAACATATACCTAACCTTACCATCCTTATAACTCCATGCTTTAAATAAAAGTGGTCGGTCTTTTGGTATTTTTCCACATTTGCCATATAACCAAATCTTTGAAAATTCTCTCAAAGTGTTTATGATTAAGAAACACATTTTGTTAACACTTTGAGAGTTTTATCATTTTTCAAATGCTCCCCCTTAACATGTGCTTATAGGTAGAAAGAAATTTGCACATGTCGGGGTGAGTTGCACTTATTTGAATTGATCGGCTCTTAATAGACATATACCCGAGGGACACGTTTACGTTGCTTAGTTAAAGGGATCCATTATCAGCTTTTAGGTGATAGCTAGCCCTAATAACTAACTTGAAGTTGTTAACATTCCTTAAAAAGGAAGTTAGACCCATCAAAGTATATATCTAAGAAGAGTTTCTCGAAACGGTACTATCTAATTTGACCAGTCCTCTTCGAGACACGTTTACATCACTGGTAAACCAGCTTGAAATTATTACCCGGCCAGGACTAGTCTTTTCGATTCACGACTTTTCATGTTTCGTCAATTCATGAGTCAAATTCTGAGTCATAAGCAATTCACGGTTTCTACTTGATTTTGTAAAATCCGCGAAAGACTCTTAGCCACTTGCTCCCCCTCAATATGTGCACATTGATTGAATCAATTTTGAAAAATTTTGGCACAAACGGGTGAGCTTACAAAAGAGATCATTTATTCATCATTTTAAATCACTTGCTCCCCCTCAATATGTACTTTGTTCATACTCTAAAATCTTTAAAATTTTAGCACATAAGGGAGCGATCTTTTGAGTCCAAAACATCTTTATAAGTCCAAAAACATCACATTTAATCACTTGCTCCCCCTTAGTATGTGCTTTGATTAACATCCAAAATATTTAACATATTAGCACATAAGGGAGCGTCCTCGAAAGTCCAAAAATACATTCTTTAAAGATCCAAAAAAACATCACTTTTTAAATCAGTTTTCATATTTAAATCACATTCTCTCCCCCGATCATAAAATTTCAAATCTTTTGAGATTTTGTGATCTCAATTGATTTAAATGATTTTCGAAAAAGCTTTGGAGAGAAATGTGATAAATTTTTAAACATTAACTGATTTTGAGACACTTTTTGAATTTTTTTCACTATGGCTGGTGCACAAAGCTTTTAAAGGTAGAAATTTTGAGCAAATGCGCTCCCCCTCAATTAATGGCCCGTTTTTCAATTTTTAACGTTTAGTAGCCATTAAAATGAGTGATAACGTATTCGAGAAATTTAAGACCGATGGCCACCTTGTACACCACAAAATCTCTTTTGAAGAATTTTAGAAAAAGAGATTTTGGGAAAAGAAGACTTCTCTTCTTTTACTAGAAAGGCTGCACTGAAGCGTACAACAATTCGGATAATCCGCACATAGTGAAAACATGGTAACGTGTTTTCCACTGATTTTGAAACCCGGGTTGCTATCTGAAGTAATAGCAAGCCATTGTTTAAGCGCGGGTTACAGTCAGAAATAACTGCAAGCCATATAAGGCATGTTTTGAAAACATTTTGAACTTCTGATCGAACTTCGTTTAAAAACCCGTGTCATTATTAACTGACATTTGTAGAACCGTAAATGTAATCGATGCCAGAAGACATGCCGTAAAAACAAACTGTTTTTGGTATTTTCTAATTTTTCAGATTTTTTATGAGTTTTATAGGTTTTATATTTTTGTATTTTCTTTTTCTGGGTTTTAAATATAATATATAAAAGGATATTTGAAGCGAATCCATTACTCCTCATTCCCTTCCTGAAGACTTTTGAGTGATACTGGCATGATACTTTCCAAACCAAGTTACTGGAGAATAGATCGAGACCGTTTTCCAGGAAGTGCTTTAGTGAAGAAATCTGCCAGCTGAAACTCTGTCATTGCGAAGTGAAGTACCACCACATTACTAGAGAATCCATTTGCCCGACTTGCAGCATTGGCGAGAAACATTCTGATTACTTTGATAGAAACACTCTGAGTGAATGATTCCTCAAAATCAATGCCTTTCTTTAGATGATAACCCTTAGCAACAACCCTTGCCTTGTGTTTAGTACGTCATCATGATCATCAGATTTCACTTTAGGATCCATCTAAGAGCACTAATCATTGTACAATCTGGAGATGGTGTCAATTCCCATACTTAGAGACTGATTCGTTGTGTTTTAGTGTGCAAAACAACAAGTACACAAAAATATCAACAAAGTGGAGTCAAAGTTATCGTGAGTGACAACAAGACGTGGAGGAATACAAGTAAACCTTTTAGGAAAAAGATTACCTCGTAAACTCGTGCAATGTGATATTTGTGAGACCGGGAAGTGATTTCCCGAGTCGTACCCCAACGAGGTGTGAATGGAAAGCTACGTGAAAAGATCGAGATTAAAATGCTTGTATGTTTGGTTGGAAAGATTGTTTGGTTTTATGGTACGTTAAATTAACGAAAATGGAAAAATTACTAATGATGATGAAAATAAAATAACCTAGAGGGAACAAAAGGCAATTGGCAAACTAGGGGAATCCTAAAACACTACGGGAAACAAAGTTAGGTATCGGGAATCCTAAATCACAATTTAAAACAAACACGTAACGTTTATTTAAAAACAAACGTCACGCGCAAGATAAAACGTGAAATTTAAACACGAAAGGTCCTACGAGCCTACAAATAATTTTCTAACGCACTAAAAGACAAAAAAAAGTTTTAGAAAAAAGAAAAATAATTTTTCAACAAAAATCCTATTTAATATTAATTAATTACTATTTAAACAAAATTAAATCAAATTAAATACCTAAACTATTCTAATAATTCTGAAACTTTTTAGAAAATTACTTTATACTAAAACAAAATTTATGAAAAGAAAAAAAATGAAAAAGCTGTTAACAATAAGCTATAATAAGCAGATTAAGTAGAAATAAGCAACTTGAGCTAACTACTATTTAAAGGAATTACACAATCATACTCCAACGGAACTGGTGCCCCAGAGCAGTTGGAGGAGGAGTGTGTGTGTGAGGCTGGGTATGCAGGAGGTCCTGGGTTCGAGCCCCAGGCCTATCTTTTTATACTTCTTTTTTTTTTCTTTTTGTTTTCTTTCTTTTGTTTACTACTTCCTTTTACACAATCGCAAACACAAATTCAAACTTGCAAACTTTTTGAAAACAGATTATAACAACAAAAGATTGACAGATTTACACAATCAAAACAGATTAAGGTTCCAACTCAATATGCTTTCAAAATTTTGTTCAAGAATTTTTCAAGCAATCTTAATAAGCCAAACCAACTCAACAATAATAACAACCACTTATAACAGCAACAAAAGCACAAGCAGTATCCATAACAACAACAAGAACATTAAGACAATCACTCAAGCAGCATGAACACTGGATTGAACAAGCTCAGTACACTGAGTATGAACAGCATGCATTCTCAAAAGGGCTTAAAGAATGGCTTTAATAAGCAGTCCAAATAAGCTCTTGGGGCAAATCTAAAAGCTGAACTATGAAGATGACCCAGGGGGATATCTAAAACCACAAAGATCACAGCTTAACACCTAAAATTGAGCAACCTAGGGGCAAATCAAACTGGGCCAAATCTGAGAGACAGGGGACTCCTCAGTCAAGCCACCAACTTCAAGGCTTGTTTTCAATGATCAAACCTTGTTCAAATTTGGATTTTCTTTTTGAAATAGACTTACAAGCTGGCAAATAACACAAATCAGCAAACCATTTTGATTTCCAGTCACTAATAAAGTCTATAACTTGATTTGAAGGTTGTGCCAAACTGAAGTACGCAACTTTTTGACTTTGTGAGATTTTTGAAAACTTTGACTTGTATGAAATTTGATTGATCACAGTTGCTTCAATTATGTTTATTAGGTCCTAATGAAACTATGTCAAGCAACTTTAACAAGTTTTGAAGCAGATTGAAGGATTTGGCAAAGCAAATCACAACAGTTAAGCTGTTGTGATTATAGATTTGCAATTTTGACTTTTCTTGTGAAATTCACCAAAACTTTGGTCAATCTGAGCTTATAAGGACCTAGTAGTTATGTCTAAGCTAAATCTAACCAAAATAAACAACAACAACACAGTAATT
>LBNU01016206.1:101525-114994 GCA_014162995.1 Artemisia annua
AACTTGAAGATGAAGTAGAATTCCCCGTTTTTGTGACTTAAACTTGCACCATTGTATGACAAAGAGTGGTGTAGAGACTTCATGCATCGAATCCCTAAGTACTCTATACTCTTCAACCATCCAACCATCAAGTATAAGACGTACATCACCTCTTGAATATTGACAACTTCGTGTGAGTTGTGACATTGAATGTGATAGTTATTTTGTGGCAATTGAAGAGAAGGTTTACCAAAATAACTAGATACCCAAGTCATCGTCAAAGTAGAGATTAAATGCTCGAACAAGGATCCCGAAGATACTAAGTACACATATCCGTAAAATTTCACTTCAATCTCAAATAAACAATACCAAGTGAGCACTGTGATCACTATACATTCCATTTCCAAATTATTAGCCGACATTTTACTTTATATTCTTGTGGTTGATTTACCGAGTGCACATTAGAATGAACAACAATCCGTGAAGAAGGGGATTCTTCAGAGTACGGTTTTGGGAAAGAAATACCAGAAGACGGATCATTATTCATGTGCAGCTTCATTACCATGATAGTTATTATCAACACCTTGAAGAATAATTGAAGATTGGGTTTCGTGAGTATTCTGAGAAATACTTCAAACTAGTGCATCTTGCTCAATGGAGATGGAAGAAGATGAGCCAAGAGCCAACAGTAACCAAAGAAGGAGCTTCAGAGACTAGATGTTCACCATTCGTTGAAGTTTGGAAGCATTCATCAAACATAAATACCAGTTATTCTTAGTAAATGGAGCATTAGGTGTCTGAGGTGAGTCGAGTGACCATTCTTCAAGCATCAATCATCAAGTAGTATGTATGCGCTTCTCCCTCACAATAATTGCATAAAAGGTTTGCAATATTTGATTGTGCATGTGAATAGTAGTACAATCAATCATGCAGCAAATTCACCCTTTTACTTTGCACATAGTGAAAAATATACAACCATTTAATCTTAATATATATACATCAAAAATATTAAGAGTTAATCACATTGTCATATTACATCACCCAAATAAATAAAAGCAAGGTGATAGCAAAAGTCCAGCTTGCAGAAACATTCCGTTCTTTGGAGAAGCATGTAGTCATCTTCACAAGGCCTTTGGGGATACAAGGTTCAACCTCAAGTCATGATCGGTCCATTGGCTGGTGTATATTCCAGGCCTGGTAGATTAGACTTGTAATACTACCACTAGAGAATCTAGTGCTTAATTGACCATCTGCAACATCCCGTCACTGAACTTGTGCAATTCATCACTATGCATAACCACTGGAACATTGTACTTATCTCTGTAGAACACAGCACCTGGAGAATTAATCACAATGATATCAGCTACCAAGAAGAAGACGGAGAAGGTGGTGAACCCGTTGTTTGAGAAGAGGCCGAAGCAGTTTGGTATTAGTGGAGCTTTGCCACCCAAGAAGGATATCCACAGATTTGTGAGATGGCCACAATCATTGAACCAGTTCACCAAGACTCTTGACAAGTATGAAGAGTACAGGACGAAGTGGGGTGGTGGTATAATGGGATCCAAATCACAGGCAAAAACCAGGGCTAAGGAGAGAGTTCCAGCTAAGGAAGCAGCCTTGGTAATCAGTTGTCTGCATTTGAAGATGTGATACTCAAAAGTATCAACATTATTATGGAAGTTCTTCATACCCTTCATAGGTATATTAGATGAGTGGCTGAGGATCCTTGTAAGAGTCAATCATTGTGTCCTGCACATACCAAAGATACAAACAAAGAGACCAAACGAAGATGTGATGGTTAGAGCATGCATAAGATAGACTCATATACACGACAAGACCCCAACGAGAAGAGTATCAAGCAAATGCACACACCAAGACACATAAAAACCGCTAGGATACCAAACCGCTAACATAATAACCCGCTAAGAAAGCAAACCGCTAGGCAACCAAACCGCTCAGCAAACAAACCGCCGTTAAACTAACCGCCATTAAACTAACCGCTGTTAATCTAACCGCTGTTAATCTAACCGCTGTTAATCTAACCGCTGTTAATCTAACTGCTGTTAATCTAACCGCTGTTAATCTAACCGCTGTTAATCTAACCGCTGTTAATCTAACCGCTGTTAATCTAACCGCTGTTAATCTAACCGCTGTTAATCTAACCGCTGTTAATCTAACCGCTGTTAATCTAACCGCTGTTAATCTAACCGCTGTTAATCTAACCGCTGTTAATCTAACCGCTGTTAATCTAACCGCTGTTAATCTAACCGCTGTTAATCTAACCGCTGTTAATCTAACCGCTGTTAATCTAACCGCTGTTAATCTAACCGCTGTTAATCTAACCGCTGTTAATCTAACCGCTGTTAATCTAACCGCTGTTAATCTAACCGCTGTTAATCTAACCGCTGTTAATCTAACCGCTGTTAATCTAACCGCTGTCAAGAACATATTCAAAGAAAACTGCTACCAAGAACAAAAAGGAAACCGCTATCAAGAATATAGCCTAGAACTACCCCAGACAACACTCATAGATACACAGGTAACAAAGAACGCACAATAAAACTGATAAATGCATCTCATAACTTCTATGGCCAGCAACAACAACTAGTGTAAAACATCTAACAACCAACTACAATCTAATAGACTAAAACAGCTCGAATACGAAACACATGAAGAATGAAGTAAACATAGGCACACGAAATGAGAGCAAATCAACAAAGAAACAACTACAACCATACCTAGAAAAGTAGCAGGCAAAGAAGTAGCAATCAGGAATGAAATAGAGTGCAGCGATTTTTAGAGAGACAAGGAAGATTTTAGAGAGAGAGAAAGTTTTTGAAAAGAGGTAACCCGTTTTGATCTAACCGCTATCTATTTATAAGCATGTGAAAGATTTAAAACTTGTCAAACTAGGTCCTTCCATTTAATCAAACCGCTGCACAAGATTCTCAATATGGCAAAATAGGTCCTATAGTTTTAAATAGTCAACTAAACACAAGCATTTGGCACAAGCACAAAGAGAAAAAGCAACAATCAATACAATAAAAAGCAACCATAAAAGCAAGCATGAGAAGCAATCAAGGCAAATCTAACAACCATTCTCCCCCTCAATCAATGACCTGAGATTTGTAATAAAAATCAGAGTGCATTGATTGAAGAAAGAAAATCACAAGAGTATAGGAAGATGGAACAAGCAGAAAGTACAAAAGAGCAGATAAAGTTCGAGTCCTGAGTAGAGAAACTCAGAAGTCATAGAAAGAAATGCATCAAGGGTTAGATGCAAAATCTCCCATCATTGGAGATTTGTGTATCTTTGGCTTCCATGTTTTGTGCCTTCTTGTGTGGAAATGGTAAGAAGATCTTCCACTTGAGTAAGAACAACCTGCATTATCACAAACTCGATTGCATGTATATGGGTTAGTGACAATAGTATCCAAACCCTTAGGGTTTTTCCGGCTGACCATGGGATTGCCATTAGTAAACTCCTTACTGGTTGGTATCCACTTAAGTCCAATGTGCTTAAAAATTCTACCGGTAGGAATCCACTTTAGGCAAGATCTAGAATCATTAAGCTTCTTATACACCGAAGATGACTTTCTATAAATCCTAGGCTTATCCAGTTGAGGCTTAGCAGAGTTCTTTACTAAAGCAGGAGCCATCAAGAGAGGTTGAGATCCTAAGATTCCATCCTTATGCAGTTGTGCTCTTATTCTAGCCCTTACTAGATCACCGTACTTATATAGTTCATAAGAGTTTATATTTTTTATGGTTGATTTTGACACAGCTTTAGGACTGATCTTAGGGGAGCTTGGTGCAGGTGAAGGGGAATCACCTTGATGAAGTGTGACAGAGCTAGAAGCAGGATTATTAGGCAGATTTTGCTTATAGGCTGATTTAGATAGCACTTGTTCCACATCAACTTGGGAGGCAAACCGGGTTTTTGAAAACTTTGCTCTTTCAGACCTAAATGCACTAGGTTGTCTAGCAACAGATTGATTTCTCTTACTTTGAAAAATTGGTTTCCCCAAGATTGATGGTTTTGTAAACTTTGTGTTTTCACCATTCACTGTTGAATTACCAGGCTCATGATTAATATGTGTGACAGTGAAGCCTACTTCCTGAAGTTGTGCTTTGAACTTATCATCTTTGTAAGTCCAAGAGTTTGTAAGTATAGCATCCTTAGTACTCTTAACTTTGAGAGACTCATTCAGGTTATTACATTTAATTTTCAAAGACTCATTGTCCAACAGTAATTCAGCCATTTTAGACTCAAAATTTCTAGTTGCAATCTTACTGCCGACAAGTTTAGCTTTCAAATCATTACACATATCACTCAAGTCAGTAATACGGTTTTTCAGATATTTGATAGTCAAGTTCTTGGTTTCTAGCTGAGTTTTCAAATCATTAATCATAAGATATTCACGGACATCAGGAAGATCCGGATTTTTGCATGGTTGATTATTTTGAAAACTTTCTTCCTTTTGTTGCAAAAATCTTTTTGAGAGTTCGTTAAAAGTTTCTTTATCAACCATATCCTTTTCTTTAAAAACATCAGCCGTCAACACAGAACTTAACATTTTATCACGTTCAGCATCCTGATCACACTCTCCTCCTTTATGACTCATATTTGTTGAATTAGACATGGTATTGCTATCAGTCTTTTCCAGCGAATTTGAGTCATAAGTGAGTTTGATTTGATCAGTATGCTCCCGTTCATTAGAGAGCACATTATGTTGATCAACTAAGGGTACCTCCGTACTTGACCTTTGGTCATTGTCCGTTCTAGATTCAGCATTCATGCCATGGGTGACAAGCGTCACTGAACTGATGGTATTGTCAATCTTAACATTTGCTGATTCTTTACTCATCGAGACACTTAACCCATCATCCAATGCTTTACCCGAATCATCAATACCATCACATGACTGTACCAGGGAACCCTCCTCTTTCTTGTTCTCCAAGTGTCTGAGTTGTCCTCTTTCCTCAATGAACGTTTCAACATTATCCATGAGCTGGATAAGTGTATCTCTGAACGTGTCAACCTCAATTCTCGTGTGTTTAGCAAAGCAGCTTCTAGTCATCTCACTATAATAATCATATTGCAGAGAGAGTTTTGACTCAAAGAACATTTGAAGTTGTTGTTTCAATTGATCTAAGTTACGAATCATTGTGTCTGTGAAGTTCTGAACATCTTGACCAAAGAGTGTTGCAAAAGCACTTTCGTATCCCATTATGAATTCAGTTCCCTTAATAAGCACTGAAAGGTGAGAGTGAAGTTGTAGAAAGCATACTATGGAGCAGTCCTTAGCATTGTTGAATGATACTGGTGGCTGACTGATCTCTGTCTCATGAGAGTTTGAGCTTACTGAATCCTTGTCACATATATCAGGATCATTTGTCATTTGTGTTGAGTTGGGTGTCTTGTGTTCATCGACCATATCATACAGTTTGAGGATCTCAGGAATAGTATTCTCTGACGTGTTTGTCATATTTAGATTACTCATTGATATAGTAACCTGTATTGACAAAGATAAACCTCTAACACTTAACCACTATACTAGTTAACCGCTGGAGCTTAACCGCTAAGACTTAACCGCTGTTGGAAGCAACCGCGAACAAAGTAACCGCTGTGATAGCAAACCGCTGATATAATAACCGCTGACAGAGTAACCGCTAGCAAAGTAACCACTTAAGAGTAACCGCTAATAACTTAACCGCTGATTAGTAAACCGCTGGCAGTTAACCGCTGAAACAGTACAAAGCACAGCGTAATGTTCGCTCCACTACTTGTACTAACCACTATCACTTATATATATATATATATATCAAAAATATTAAGAGTTAATCACATTGTCATATTACATCACCCAAATAAATAAAAGTAAGGTGATAGCAAAAGTCCAGCTTGCAGAAACATTCCGTTCTTTGGAGAAGCATGTAGTCATCTTCACAAGGCCTTTGGGGATACAAGGTTCAACCTCAAGTCATGATCGGTCCATTGGCTGGTGTATATTCCAGGCCTGGTAGATTAGACTTGTAATACAACCACTAGAAAATCTAGTGCTTAACCAAGTGTGTAATTCATCACTATGCATAACCACTGGAACATTGTACTTATCTCTGTAGAACATAGCACCTGGAGAATTAATCACAATGATATCAGCTACCAAGAAGAAGACGGAGAAGGTGGTGAACCCGTTGTTTGAGAAGAGGCCGAAGCAGTTTGGTATTAGTGGAGCTTTGTCACCCAAGAAGGATATCCACAGATTTGTGAGATGGCCACAATCATTGAACCAGTTCACCAAGACTCTTGACAAGTATGAAGAGTACAGGACGAAGTGGGGTGGTGGTATAATGGGATCCAAATCACAGGCAAAAACCAGGGCTAAGGAGAGAGTTCCAGCTAAGGAAGCAGCCTTGGTAATTAGTTGTCTGCATTTGAAAATGTGATACTCAAAAGTATCAACATTATTATGGAAGTTCTTCATACCCTTCATAGGTACATTAGATGAGTGGCTGAGGATCCTTGTAAGAGTCAATCATTGTGTCCTGCACATACCAAAGATACAAACAAAGAGACCAAATGAAGATGTGATGGTTAGAGCATGCATAAGATAGACTCATATACACGATAAGACCCCAACGAGAAGAGTATCAAGCAAATGCACACACCAAGACACATAAAAACCGCTAGGATACCAAACCATTCAGCAAACAAACCACCGTTAAACTAACCGCTGTTAATCTAACCGCTGTTAATCTAACCGCTATCAAGAACATATTCAAAGAAAACCGCTACCAAGAACAAAGAGGAAACCGCTATCAAGAATATAGCCTAGAACTACCCCAGACAACACTCATAGATACACAGGTAACAAAGAACGCACAATAGAACTGATAAATGCATCTCATAACTTCTATGGCCAGCAACAACAACTAGTGAAGAACATCTAACAACCAACTACAATCGAATAGACTAAAACAGCTCGAATACGAAACACATGAATAAGGAAGTAAACATAGGCACACAAAATGAGAGCAAATCAACAAAGAAACAACTACAACCATACCTAGAAAAGTAGCAGGCAAAGAAGTAGCAAACAGGAATGAAATAGAGTGCAGCGATTTTTAGAGAGACAAGGAAGATTTTAGAGAGAGAGAAAGTTTTTGAAAAAAAAAAGGTAACCCGTTTTGATCTAATCGCTATCTATTTATAAGCATGTGAAAGATTTAAAACATGTCAAACTAGGTCCTTCCATTTAATCAAACCGCTGCACAAGATTCTCAATATGTCAAAAAAGGTCCTATAGTTTTAAATAGTCCACTAAACACAAGCATTTGGCATAAGCACAAAGAGAAAAAGCAACAATCAATACAACAAAAGGCAACCATAAAAGCAAGCATGAGAATCAATCAAGGCAAAACAAACAACCATTCTCCCCCTCAATCAATGACCTGAGATTTGTAAAAAAAATCAGAGTGCATTGATTGAAGAAGGAAAATCACAAGAGTATAGGAAGATGGAACAAGCAGAAAGTACAAAAGAGCAGATAAAGTCCGAGTCCTGAGTAGAGAAACTCAGAAGTCATAGAAAGAAATGCATCAAGGGTTAGATGCAAAATCTCTCATCATTGGAGATTTGCGTATCTTTGTCTTCCATGTATTGTGCTTTCTTGTGTGGAAATGGTAAGAAGATCTTCCACTTGAGTAAGAACAACCTGCATTATCATAAACTCGATTGCATGTATATGGGTAAGTGACAATAGTATCCAAACCCTTAGGGTTTTTCTGGCTGACCATTGGATAGCCATTAGTAAACTCCTTACTGGTTGGTATCCACTTAAGTCCAATGCGCTTAAAAATTCTACCGGTAGGAATCCACTTAGGGCAAGATCTAGAATCATTAAGCTTCTTATACACTGAAGAAGACTTTCTATAAATCCTAGGCTTTTCCAGTTGAGGCTTAGCAGAGTTCTTTACTAAGGCAGGAGCCATCAAGAGAGGTTGAGATCCTAAGATTCCATCCTTATGCAGTTGTGCTCTTATTCTAGCCCTTACTAGATCACCGTACTTATATAGTTCATAAGAGTTTATATTTTTTATGGTTGATTTTGACACAGCTTTAGGACTGATCTAAGGGGAGCTTGGTGCAGGTGAAGGGGAATCACCTTGATGGAGTGTGACAGAGCTAGAAGAAGGATTATTAGGCAGATTTTGCTTATAGGGTGATTTAGATAGCACTTGTTCCAAATCAACTTGGGAGGCAAACCGGGTTTTTGAAAACTTTTTTCTTTCAGACCTAAAGGCATTAGGTTGTCTAGCAACAGATCGGTTTCTCTTACTTTGAAAAACTGGTTTCCCCAAGGTTGATGGTTTTGTAAACTTTGTGTTTTCACCATTCTCTGTTAAATTTCCAGTCTCATGATTAATATGTGTGACAGTGAAGCCTACTTCCTGAAGTTGTGCTTTGAATTTATCATCTTTGTAGGTCCAAGAGTTTGTAAGTATAGCATCCTTAGTACTCTTAACTTTGAGAGACTCATTCAGGTTATTACATTTAATTATCAAAGACTCATTGTCCAATAGTAATTCAGCCATTTTAGACTCAAAATTTCTAGTTGCAATCTTACTGCCGACAAGTTTAGCTTTCAAATCATTACACATATCACTCAAGTTAGTAATACGGTTTTTCAGATATTTGATAGTCAAGTTCTTGGTTTCTAGCTGAGTTTTCAAATCATTAATCATAAAATATTCACAGACATCAGGAAGATCCGGATTTTTGCATGGTTGATTATTTTGAAAACTTTCTTCCTTTTGTTGCATTGTGATTTCAAGAGAAATTCAATGTTTTTCAAGTTGCAAAAATCTTTTTGAGAGTTCGTTAAAAGTTTCTTTATCAACCATATCCTTTTCTTTAAAAACATCAGCCGTCAACACAGAACTTAACATTTTATCACGTTCAGCATCCTGATCACACTCTCCTCCTTTATGACTCATATTTGTTGAATTAGACATGGTATTGCTATCAGTCTTTTCCAGCAAATTTGAGTCATAAGTGAGTTTGATTTGATCAGTATGCTCCCGTTCATTAGAGAGCACATTATGTTGATCAACTAAGGGTACCTCCATACTTGACCTTTGGTCATTGTCCGTTCTAGATTCAGCATTCATGCCATGGGTGACAGGTGTCACTGAACTGATGGTATTGTCAATCTTAACATTTGCTGATTCTTTACTCATCGAGACACTTAACCCATCATCCAATGCTTTACCCGAATCATCAATACCATCACATGACTGTACCAGGGAACCCTCCTCTTTCTTGTTCTCCAAGTGTCTGAGTTGTCCTCTTTCCTCAATGAACGTTTCAACATTATCCATGAGCTGGATAAGTGTATCTCTGAACGTGTCAACCTCAATTCTCGTGTGTTTAGCAAAGCAGCTTCTAGTCATCTCACTATAATAATCATATTGCAGAGAGAGTTTTGACTCAAAGAACATTTGAAGTTGTTGTTTCAATTGATCTAAGTTACGAATCATTGTGTCTGTGAAGTTCTGAACATCTTGACCAAAGAGTGTTGCAAAAGCACTTTCGTATCCCATTATGAATTCAGTTCNCAAAAAACGTATTCCTAACATGAGGTACATCCATCTCAGCTGGTGGTCCTGGGACATAGGGTAAAGGTGAAAATGGTGGTAAATGTGGCTCATCTGAATGGGCAGAATGGGCTGGGCTCTGAGCTGGAGCAATAGCATCATCAGGAACATCCTCCTCCTCCTCAGGAGGGTCTACATCCTCATCCTCCTCCTCCTCCTCCTCGGGAGGGTCTACATCCTCATCCTCCTCATCCATGGAATGATCAACATCCTCATCCTCATCAAAGTAGGACTCCATAAGTCTACGCCTCTGAGAGGGCGAACCAATAGGTGATGAAGTCGGCGATCTCGAACGGCGACATGATAAGGAAGTAGGTGGTGATGACAGAAGAGAGTGATCATGAAGCTGAATAGGCGGTGATGAAGGTCGTACCGACATACGAGCTGTAATGCGATAGGGGCATCGCGAAGTCGAGCTCGTGCCAGCACCTGATGTAAGGTGAGCTATCGTGAAGAACTGGAGCGATCAGCTGATTAAGTAGGTAGCTGAGAAACAGGTTAAGTATGTGGGCCTGAAGTGGTCGATGATGAAGAAGCAGTGGTAGAATGCCGGACGATCATATAGGGATCATCCTGAGCTGGAAGAACCTGAGTCCATGCTGGTCTAGGTGGATCAACAAGGATACTCTCAAATACATCAGCGATAGGCGAAGGCATGTCTGTGACAACGGCGTAGGGATAGGTGTAAGAGTTTCAAAATAAAACAAACGCGCATCTAGTGTAAACTCAACGATATAGTTTCTTGAATCAAATATGTTTCAAGGTAATGTAAACAAATACCGCATTACTCTAATCATGCATAAAATCATAAAAACCGCTTAAGTCAAATCATCATAATTACCAAAACTCAATACTCGAATAAGTTCTCAAGACATATATCCTATTCAATCAATAAATCAAGAATATCGCAATAATCATTGTGTAAAATTCCAATCTCAACTTAAGTTCTCGCATCTATCTCAAAATAATCATTTCATAATCTCATATCGTTCAAAACTTATGTTAAAGGAAAGACTTCGGCTTGGCAGCTGGCAGGCGTTGGTCGAGGATCGATTTTTATAAAAATGGTTATAGTTTAGGTTTAATATGTACCTAGTTCTCTATAACCTTGTCTCTGATACCAATCTGTAACACCCCCAAAATTTGTACAGTGGAAGACTTACAAGCTTTTGGGGTGCTACGGGGAATTGATACCATCACAAGTATAGATAACAAGATAGCATAGATAATAATGTAAACCAAAGTCAACAAAAGTCAAAGTTTACATATATCCATAATCTTTAGATAGGCAAGCCCAAAATAGATAGTAGAAAAACAGGTCTTATAAAAGAAATATCAGAGTTTTCATCGATGCCTCAAACCAAACCAAGATCCAAGCTACATCACCGTAGTCCAAGTAGTAAAAGCAATACTTCTAGTTACCTGAGAAAAACATGCTTAAAAAGGTCAGCTTTCGCTGGTGAGTTCATAGGTTTAAAGTAAAAATAATACGGGACCTGAAGGGTTTAGCGCTATGTGTAACTAGAGCAGGCATATACATCACAATCCAACATCATCACAATTGCAATCAATAGTTTATCATCTTAGGAAAGATGAATGGTCATAGTGAGTGGGCCCCTCAACGGTCACTAGCCAGGTCACAGCAAGGAACCACTCGTTACTGCCCCGGATCTAGGCCGCAGCAGTGTCTATTCCAAACTAGGGTCAAAACGCCCTAGCTCTAGGTCAACATCTACTTCCGTCTAACCTAAACTAGTCCACACAATAGCAAAAACAAAGTTGTAGCAGGTCCAAGAAAACCAGTAGCATGTTTTCTCCCCAAAATTTAGAAAAACAATTAAAAATGCGAGTAAAAGTGGGTCTATGAAACTCACCTCGAATAGAGCAAGCAGAAATCAAGATAGATACGAATAAGCAAAAGAAGGTATGGCTAAGACTTCACAGCAACTACTGACTTGGCACGACCTAATCATATATGTAGAACTTAGCTTAATATAGCTTTCGAAAGTTAATTACTTCCCTTAGTTTCCCGAATAATTTCCATTTATTTTCCGAAAGAAAACGTTCTTTGAAAAGTTTTAGTTATCGCTTGCTATCGTTCGGTATCGTTTGGTATGGGTGCTAGAGACAAAGTCTCGACTCAAGTGAACTCACGCCAAATAAACATCTCAAATAATATTATAAACATATAGTCCAAAAATCTCCTAACGGCATAAGCCTCAAGTAAGTCAAATAGTCCACATAACACATAATCGCATTCAAAACATATAGCATATANTCGAAAGTTAATTACTTCCCTTAGTTTCCCGAATAATTTCCATTTATTTTCCGAAAGAAAACGTTCTTTGAAAAGTTTTAGTTATCGCTTGCTATCGTTCGGTATCGTTTGGTATGGGTGCTAGAGACAAAGTCTCGACTCAAGTGAACTCACGCCAAATAAACATCTCAAATAATATTATAAACATATAGTCCAAAAATCTCCTAACGGCATAAGCCTCAAGTAAGTCAAATAGTCCACATAACACATAATCGCATTCAAAACATATAGCATATAAGGGTTAAGGTCAAATGATATGACCTCATGGATCGATAAGTCATCGCATGAAGGGTCGACGGCTTATCAAATTCGTCAACTTGATAAGTCCAACCATTTACCGATTTACTTATTGGTCCTTAAGTTATATCATTAGTCATAGGATGTATTTCTCGTCAATATGATCGCTTAATGTCCTTATTGGGCTCCTATTGGGCTCGTCAGTCCAATAGGTCCAATAACGATATTAATGACCTATTATCGATAAATAAATCCGAGACTTTACTACTATTCTTTACTTTTTTTATTTTTTCTGAACATTTTTTTTGTTTTTGATTATGAGTCCTACCATGATATTAAAGATATTATGAGTCCTACGATGATATTAACGATATTTACGTAAAAAGTTACTTTGATACTAGTAAAAAAATTTAATATCACTGCTTTTTTTATTACGATATTAAGAAAAGTTACGTTGATATTAAAAATTTTAACTTTGATATTAGTAAAAAAACATAATATCATTTTTTTTATTACGATATTAAGAAGAAGTTGCGGTGATACTAAAAAAAATTAACTTTGATATTAAGAAAGCATGATAAGTAACTTTGATATTAACAATTTTATTAAAAAAATGTATTTTAATTATAAGACTAACAATGATATTATAAGATATAAGTGATATTAAGTTTTTATACTTGTAAAACCAACAGTGGAACAAAAAAGAAACGGTGATATTAGTAAAAAACTTAATATCATCATTCATACAAAAGTGATATTAATAATAACAAAAAGGGATATTATGTGATATCAAGATCTGATCTTGACTTTTTTGCAAAAGTCAAAATCAGACGCTAATATCACATTACCTTTAACGATGAAAACGATTTTTTTTTGAAACTTTTTTCAGCGATTCTTAATTATTTGTTGTCCTTTTTATTTTTTTAATTTTTTCAGATTTTTTTGAATTTTTTCTGAAAAAAAGCTAATATGATAATAAAGATTTTTAAAAAAGACGGGATATTTACGATATTGCCACTCCGCCTTTTTCAGATGGTTGACTAGATGGAGGGCTGAGATTCGTCCGTACCATCCGCACTAAAAGCCAAAAATGTACCTGATCCCTTCCCTATATATATATATATATATATAGGGAAGGGATCAGGTACATTTTTGGCTTTTAGTGCGGATGGTACGGACGAATCTCAGCCCTCCATCTAGTCAACCATCTGAAAAAGGCGGAGTGGCAATATCGTAAATATCCCGTCTTTTTTAAAAATCTTTACTATCATATTAG